>JAODUP010000245.1:455000-480000 GCA_025642065.1 Paralvinella palmiformis
GATATCTCTGGTTGGATGACAAACAATAAACTTAGGCTCAATGCCAACAAAACAGATTTCATCATTATAGTTACATCCAAACAACGCAGCAAACATACTCATTTCTTTCCTACCAACATCCTTAGTCATAGCATCACACCATCAGATACTGTACGTAATCTTGGTGTTACATTTGATAGCAATTTTAATTTCAGAAAACATCTTTTTCTGACATGTCATTCCTTCTTCTATCATATTCGTGATCATCGTCGTATTCGGCGCTATATTTCTCTTTCAGTCGCCAAAACCATTTCTACAGCACCCATTACTAGTATATTTGATTACTACAACTCTCTTCTTTATAACATTGCATCTAAGGACATTCTAAAACTTCAGTGTGTTCAGAACTGCTTGGCTCGGGTTGTCACATTGTCTCCTCAGTTATACCATTCTGTCCCACTTCTGAAATCTCTTCCCTGGCTCCGCGTTCAATCTCGCATAATTTTCATACTCTGTAGTATTGCGTATAAAACCTTTTCTTTTATTTTCCATGCTTTCCTTAGCACCCAACCTTTTCAGACTCGCTTATCCTTCCTGCGTTTCCTTTCCATCTGATCATTGTTGATGAGCTTTGCATTGTACCCGGACTATGAGTTTGCCCAACCCCTCCACTAGGTGCGCCACTGAGCTCGACTCTTTTCGAGGATATTGGCGCTATAGAAGTTTTGTAATTATTAAAAATAGTCATTATAAGTTTTTATAGTATATATTTAATTTATTCAATACAAAAAATAATTTATATATATTTTTAAAACGGCTGTATATCGTCTGCTGAATATTTCCTTACCGTCTGAATAAATAAGAGAAAGAGGAATATTTTGCTGTATAATAATATATGAGACTAAATGTAACACAACTCGATGCGGAACAGGTGATGTCCTACAGTGTTTATTTTATATTTAAATTTAAGAAAAATGTTCCACATAAATCAGTGAGTAATTGCTTTCTTTCACCGCTCCCACAATGAGACACATGACCTGAGGACAATTCCCTAGTGACCGTCCATTAGATACAGAGATTAAAACCTTGACCTGAAGGTTTATAATGCAGCGCCCTATCCTCTATCTATATCCTCTACAACTTGTTCCTCATCAGAATATCAAGTTTACGGAAGATGTTTAATACAATGCGTTTAAATCCATTAAATTTAACTAATTAATAAATTAGTAAAAGTAAAATCAATGATCATGACAACAACAGTAACATACATCATGACAACAATATATACGATATTCACACTAATCACAACAATAACAACCATTGCAATCACAGCCATCACGATAATAACAACCATTACCAACACGACCTTCACAACATTAACACCTATTAACGTCACAACCATCACCACAATAACAACCATTGCAATCACAGCCATCACGATAATAACAACCATTACCAACACGACCTTCACAATATTAACACATATTGACGTCACAACCATCACGATAATAACAACCATTACCAACACGACCTTCACAACATTAACACCTATTAACGTCACAACCATCACCACAATAATACCCATTACCATCACGACCTTCACAACATTAACACCTATTAACGTCACAACCATCACAACAATAATACTCATTACTAACACGACCTTCACAACATTAACACGTATTAACGTCACAACCATCACAACAATAATACTCATTACCAACACGACCTTCACAACATTAACACCTATTAACGTCACAACCATCACAACAATAAGACCCCAGACCCATTACCATCACGAGCATCACAACAAAAACACTCATTACAGTCACAACCATAACATTAATAACAGCAATTACTAACACAACCATCATAACAGTAACACTCATTACCAATACAACCGTCATGAGAATCACAACCTTTACCGCCACGGTCATCCCACAGTAACACTCATTACCATCACAACCATTAATAAGTCATCACCCTCACTCTCTATACCTTCACCAACACTCAGTAACTTAGACATATAACGAAAGGCACATACCGACACAGGTACACATGTGTAACAGTGACTTGGATTATACTCCTTTTTTCATTAGTTTTCAGATTATGTTTGATATAATGCAATTAATGGTTTAACAATATAAAAATGAAGTTACTTTTTCTGTCTCCGGTCTGAAGTATGGTGAAAAGTTATAAAACATAAATTGGTTTACTGAGCTAATATATGCCTCAAGATTAGATACAATTGTAGTATGATAAAATCATATATAGATATCTTTTGACAAATAAAAAAAATATCAATGAGTATATGCGTTTTAATTTTGAAAAATTATGTAATGTTGGTTTCAAAATAAATTTAAAATAAATATATTTTATTTTTTGTTTTCTTTAAAATTATTTTTAGCGATTTATTTTCAAATATCTATATACTTTATTGATTATCACATGACTATATGCTGCCTAGTACATTTGAATATATAAAAAAGAATAATTAATTAGTCAAACGCTTATAAAATGACGAGTTACAAGCTGGTATCTTAAACCAGAGATTTATATATATATATATATATATATATATATATATATATATATATATATATATATATATATATATATATATATATATAATATATATATATCTGGTTTTTGACCTTCGATGTCTGTCTTTGCCTAAGATGTAAGAATAGGTCAATATTTAAACCAAATACAATTTATATGAAAAGGGAAGTTGTTGTCATTTCCCAAAGCTACAACAAGACGACATAATCCAATTCTAAATCTCGACATAAAAATTGGATCAGTGTTAAAATTATGAGACAGTGCCTCAGTGACTAAGTAGGGACACTATTTATAATGTCCTTATAATTTCCTAACATTGTCTCGTCTTGGTGTTTATTGTAGGGTTAACGGTGCCATACTTAATTCGTTATGTTGATAAATTATTTAGCTTTAATATTTTTTCCATGTTACCAGACCTTCGAGAATCGTGTCACTAGAAGATAATCTGTTATTCTTTCGATGTCAAGTCTTGATTGGTCTTGATTGGGTGTTTATTAAATTGATAATGCCATATAAGCTATCAATAAACTCAAATTATGTAAATTAAATGAACGTATGATCCCTTACCAAATTAAAATGTTTAAGTTTTATATATTCAAAAAAACATATGTACGATGTTCTATGATATGACAAGATGCTACATATTTCATTACGGCTGCCATATCACTTTTATAGTATGGTGGTCCTGTCATTTTAATGTACATTTCTTGTTCCTGGACTCACATCAAGCATAACTGTCTGATGTATTAACCATCATTCTAATATTATAGCCAAAGGTTCTTTTCCGCCCATAATATCGCTCGTAAATAATGATACGTTAATTAAGATAGACGCTATATAGAAATACCGAAATGGGAAAGGTGTTTGGTAGGAATATTGTAAAGATGCAATTTCTACATTCTCATAATTAAATAATTGGTGCATCAATATTTTATCTTTGAATAAGGTTACATTATTCCAGGGGGAGAGGGGTCAATGGTTAGCATAGTCATTCTGATTTCCTGCTAAAACATACCTTTATTACTGGTTCATTTTAATTGTTCTAATCATACTAAATATAATGCTAATTACGGATAGAAAGACTACTTGTGGTGCATGTATATATATATATATATATATATATATATATATATATATATATATATACGTGTGTATGTAGGTGTGTGTGATGTGTATGTGTGTGTGTGTCTGTGTGTGTATTGTAGGGACGCTCAATTAGGCGTGGGGGAACGTTCACGAAGTCATGAACGGAAACGCATGAGGATTAGCTATTAGGTTTGAGTAAATCATGGTATTTACTCAGGTTTGAGATGATATTTCGTTATAGTTATAATCCATTGTGCAGTATCGCTACTTTATTTTTGAGCTAAGTCACTTCACTGCTTTCATCTGTAGGGAGTGTATATCATATCACGTGTCCAACAACCTGTATCAGTATCTGTGTTGTCGATTTTTGTTTGTTTATATTTAGATTAATGGAGGTAGAGGTCTCAAAGGATGTTTAGATATGTTGATGGTCTGTGCCTGTGCCTTTCTATATATATATATATATATATATATATATATATATATATATATATCCACACACACACACACACATATATATATATATATACACACATACACATGCACACAGACACACACACGCACACACACACACACACACACACGCACACAGTCTACACACCAACAGAAAAGTAATAATACAGATTGGTTGAGTCAGTAAGTGAGTGAGTGATAAAGAAAATGATAAACGAATATACATACATGGATCTAGACACAGGCCAAAATATGGGGGGCGGGTCCCCTCGGAGCTAGTAACATCTGGTTCATACAGCATAGAGACAACATCCCCCATGAAATGTGTATTACGGGAAATAGACCCCGATTTCCAGGTTTGAGCACTAGGTATATATATATATATATATATATATATATATATATATATATATATATATATATATAGAGAGAGAGAGAGAGAGAGAGAGGGGGGGGAGAGAATTTTAGGTATCAGAGTTTCCATCTGATGCCTAAGGGTAGTAATGTTTTTATATATGACATGTTTATATCTAACTACATTCTCGTCTTGAAACGCGATGACAATTTAAATCTAAGTCATTAAATGGATATTATATCAGAAATACTAGGTCATTTTGCAAATTAAAATTTAAAAATCTTTAAGATGTTCTACTATTTGAGTGAATGTAAACTATTAATTCAGTGAACTAATGACATAGCTTTATGTAATTAGAGTTATTTTGTCTCAAGATGAAAAGACAGTTGGTGAATAATGATAATAAATAAACAAGTTACTATTTATTGTATATCATGTTAATGCAGGTGTAGTACTATTCATTACTGTAACATTAGCTATCCCCGGTCCTCGAACAAGGAATGATATTATTGTAGAAGTAGCTAATAGTCCAGTCTAGTTATTCAATTAATGAGTCCAACCCACCACAAATTGCAAAAAAAAATTCTCTATGGGAATCTCCTCTGATATACCCCAGGAATAACATATTAAAATAGAGATGAATAGAAGTTCTCGCATGGCCAAAAATTATGCTAATTTATGTTAAATAGGTACGAACATCAAAGGAACCAGATAAACGACTGGAAATAATGCATTTGTTATCAAAAGAATCAATTAAATACTATCAAAATTCATCAGTTGTGTTGTTGGAAATAATAGAAGCTAAAATTAAATGCCCATTTGGGTGATTGGCTAATTATATAATCATAATTATACTAATTTAGTATCGCCATTATTGAAAAAAAAATTTCATAACATTTGGTACTTATAACCAAAACTTAGAAGATCGTGATTCAGGTAAGCCAATTTTATCCTATTTTGCATCCCATGCCTAAAGCAGTTCCCCCTTGTTTTAATCCAGCTAATTAAAAGATTAAAACAATGGTCCCTCCTTCATAACTACTATTTTAATTTGAGTCATTATACTTGATTGAATTCTGCATGCCATTGTAATATGAATTGCGGTAAGTTATAACTATTTACCACCTAGGTTAAGTCTGATTAGTTTCATTCAATTGGACCTGAGTTCCTTTTTGTTACTTGAAAAGGCATCCAATTCTTTCCAGTTAATGGCGGATTGTTCAAGCTTTACTACCACGCTGGTAGTTAAGGGGTCCTAGCTTATTTATGAGGTCATTTGACGTCAGCAATTGCGAGAATGCCGATATTAAAGATAATCGATGAAGTGTGGTCAGTAGTGATAAGAGTAGGTGGCTTTCGTACGCAGTCCTTGCATACTATGCTCTTTACAAATGCATACAACTACACTCTGCCTACTGCTGATGAAAGAGATGAGGACAACTCTGGTGAGGATAGTTGTGAAAGTCAAAGCAACTGCGATTCGGGCACGACAAGAGATTTCCCGAATGGCTTGTTGTATTGGGATGATTGTGGAGATAAGGTCCCTAAAGCAGTGAGTCGGATACAAAGTAAGATTATTGAGGAAAATACATTGTTATGTGACTACAGAACAGCCCAACTCTGGTTGCAATACATGGATATGGTCCAGATACTCTGTCAGTTCATAAAAGCTGAAAGAACTGGAGATTGGTTCCTTCACCTGAAATCAGTTTGGGCAATGTTGCTATACTTTTCCGCATCAGGACACAATTGGTATATTAAGTGCGCCTACATCTATCTGTAGGAGATGCTCTGTCTTGAAGCAGATCATTCAGATGTGTATAGCTGTTTCTGTGAAGGACATAATTTCATTCGCCGCTCTTAGAGATGTTGGGCCAGCATGTCCACTGATCTATTTTTAAACAGGTGCTTATGCGCAGTCTGAAAAGTCGTGGTGGTCTTATTCGTGGACGGGGGTTCTCTGAAGGCCAACGGCAACGGCGGTTACTGTCAATGCCAGCTTGTTCAGAGGTCAATTTTGTCATGCAAACATTATCAAGGGTTGCATATGTCACAAGTAAGCAGGACAAGTCTGTAACCAAGGCACGACAGAACAATATGTTGATGTTACTTTTGAATTGTTCAAGAGACCGAAAGAGTTGGATCCTTTTGGTAGTGACATATCATTGCGCAGCCTAGTCAGTGGTGTCACAGCAAACATTTCCCTGTTAACATTGACATTGCAAAAAGTGGTAAGGCAGGCAATACTTGACAGTATGGTTGGAATGAGCATCAATTAATTATCTTTTAAGCGAAAAAATCAATTTGTTTCCCTGGCTGCGAAGACATTGGTGACTAATAAAGATGGTGTCATACAAATTGAGCCACAGCTTCTGTTCCAAAGACTAAGTGTTATTGCCAATAAAGAAGAAGATCCATCAACGGTTTGAAGTATGAACTCTACAACTACCCTGCAGCCCTTTTTGAGTCAACCGTTCTCATCAGAGAAACCAACAAACCTGCCATTGCTGATGCATGTGAGAATATGTACTTAACTTCACTATGTGCTTGATATGGGGTCCCTCATTTAGAGAATTCCTTGGCACAGAAAAGAGTCTGTCAATTATACGTGGACTGTATAACTCAATGGTACTGAAAAGCAGCCGTTAAATGTGGTGGCTATCATGCAGGACCGTCAATCAAGGATGTTACTCACTTGCGCAACCTCTAGACTGTATGTGGTTGGGAAACAAGCTGCTTGATGATTCTGAATTCAGAAAACATGCAGAAGTCTTTTTGTCTGGCCCATAAACCCAACCTGATCAAATTACTGAAGCTGTGGAGAAGGAAATTGTGTTCTGGTAAAATGCAGGAAAAAATAACAGTCTGAACAAACTTAGATGCCAGCGATTTAAAGAAAAAGTTGTCAGGTGTTCAAAACAGATTCAGGTTTTGCCACGAAAGCCTGGTACTGCCAAGTACCACTAACTACGTATTTTCCATCAAATAAGCGAATGTAAAGGAGAAAACCTTAATGCCTCTGAATATGTTTGGAAGGGGAAGGAGGGCAAGTTCATTCCACTGTGAACAAACCTGCCTCAAGCTCCTGACCATCTACATGAAGTTATTCACTATAACTGTAAAACCGGCTGCAGTATTCTAAAATGCACTTGTCACAGGAATGGCCTTCAATGTACATTTGTCTGTGGTGACTGAAAAGGCACTAGCTGCTCTAATGCAATGGATCCAAGGCTTTTGAGACTGAAGTTGATGAATGAACAATCATAGAGCTTCAAAAACGTGTTTTGGGAACGGCTTTTATTTTCTTTTGGATTTGTCTATCTGATGGAGGCAAATTATGTTTTATGTTACTTCGTTGACCCTGCCTTATTTGCATAATTAGCTGATAATGATAACGTTTGGGGATTCTTTCATGTATTACTACCATTGAACCATGAAATCTAGATCTTGACATTTTTCTCATACTTTTTGGTTCACAGTTCTAAAAGTTATGATGAAACGGTAGTCTGGCGACACAAAATTAGCATAATTCTGATTACATAATTAGCCAATCACCCAAATGAGCATTTGATTTTTGTTTCTAGTATTTCTAACAACATAACTGATGAATTTGGATAGCATTTAATTGGTCCTTTTGATAATAAATGCAAGATTTCCAGTTGTTGATCTGGTTCCTTTGATGTTCGTACCTAATTAACATCAATTAGCATATTTAGGGCCCTTCCACCAACTTCTATTCGATTATATTTTTAATATGTTATTCATGGAGTAAATCAGAGGAGATTCCCACAGAGAAATAATCATATATAATAATAATATACAAATTTATCCGACTTTTTTTGTAATTAGTCGTGGGTCAAGTCACTATTTGACTGGACTTTAACATGTGTCAAAATAATACTTTACACATTGTTACAAAATTTCAAAAAATAGTCCCAGTTAAATAATCCGGGTATGTGGTTACGCCGCAGCGCCTAGAAGATAATAAGCGCTTCTGTCATTGTACGAATTCGATCGGTTAGGATGTCACAATGGGACTGGTTTGTTTTCATTACATAAATGTACAGCTCCGATATTTGGATCTGTCTGTATTTCTGGATAGGCCTTGTGTGATTCTTTTTTTCTGAAAAATTAGTATCATTGGATCAGACATTGCGGTACTTATTATAGGAGGCGGGTGTGTCATGTTGACCTTTACCAGGTATACGATAGTGATGTTTGAACATCACTCACTAACTGAGCTAGAACTTAACATACACTGACTTGCTATTTAAATATATCAAATATCTTTTCTAAATGCAGTTCAGTTATAAATATGATATTATTCCATATACAAATAAATTTACATATGAAATGACCACCGAAAAAATAATATTCCAAACAATTG
Source organism: Paralvinella palmiformis (assembly GCA_025642065.1). Classification (NCBI taxonomy): domain Eukaryota; kingdom Metazoa; phylum Annelida; class Polychaeta; order Terebellida; family Alvinellidae; genus Paralvinella; species Paralvinella palmiformis. The sequence continues at coordinate 463,823 of JAODUP010000245.1, forward strand.
CTTGCTGAGGAATCAGTGCTGAGAAAAATGAGAAGTGATAGAATCATTAAGTAGTGCACAATGACACATATAAGTAAAGGTTGTATGTAGTCTATGTATGTCAGTGTTCTGCCCTTATTTGTGACATGATACCTATGTTTTGTGATATAAATAGCTGAATGAGGGAAATGACCTAGTACATCAGGTTTGCAATTAATTTATTAAGGCTGTCAGTGGGAATAATCTGTTGATCGTTTCGTTTTAATATAGATCTTTTGTTCTTCGACTTACAATATGTACAACGTATTATGTACTTATCATTATATTAAACTTTTCTGGTACTGTGAATCTCGCCAATAATATTACTTGTAAAAGAGTAATATAGGAGTCTGATCGTTAGAGTAAAAGTGAAAAAACAATTACCTAATGTTAAGAGTTCATAAGAATTATTTTCAGAATTTAGTTCTACACTAACGTTAAAGCATTCTCGTTTAAATTAAGGAATTGCCTTCAAAAGATATGATATGTAATTACACACACACATACACATGTTTTTGTATGTAAACTGCAAGTAACCGCTTCCCTGTGGGCATTACATTTTTGTCGCTTACCAAAAGCGGATTAGCTATTCCCTAAAGTCTGATGAGTAGCCTCACATGTATAGGCCTACGATTGTATAGATATGTGGAGATGTAAAACATTTTATATTTATATTGATGTATGTATATTTGTATTAATGTATATGGAGGTATTGGTTTCAAAGGATGTTTAGGTTATTGTTATTCTGAGCCAAAGTGCCACTATATATGTATCCTAAAACATACACATAACACACACCACGTATGCACGCATGCATACACAGACACACACTGTCTATTTATGACTGAACTTCCTTGATATTTTATCTTAGTCACAGTAATTATGAATTGATCATGAAAGGGTCATTTCTGGCATCAGTATTAGATGGTTTCATCACATCCACATTATCTCTGACAATAGCAGTAGATGGCTTATTTTATGATTGGTAAATATCTTAAATTTAGTATTTTGTGTTTTCGGCAAGTGGGGTTTTGTCCAAGTATCTCAGTCAATGAGGGTTTTTTTTCAGTGGGGTTTTGTCTGTTCACTGATTTAAATGTATGCGTGAATTAGTGTGTGTGTGGTTAGAATTATTTTAAATACTAACCGAGGAGTGTATCGTGCTAATACTATTGGTATTATATATATATATATATATATATATATATATATATATATATATATATATATATATATATATATATATAATAAGTATTTGTATTAGTATTCTCCAGCTATCAGTAATAATATATCAGAAACCATAAAGGTAAAGTGAATATCTTGTGACAGTAGCCATTTTATGTTTGATCATTACTTTTGGTATCAGATTCACAGGAAGTATAATACTATATTACCATACTGTAGACTCTAGTTTGACATTTAACACGTGTTCATTTATGGAAATTTTGTTTTTATGAAAATGATGTAAAGCAGCAAAGGGGATATATCAGTTTCGTGTGTGTTATAATAGAACACAGAACAGGAACTTGCTTGCTAATTTGACACGTCTCCGCGAAAGGTTATATTTATTTTGTATGTTGTTTGTGTAATATTGATACAAAAAGTACTCTCAACCTTCATGCTTTCATCAAATATGTTGAGAATATAAAAATAATGAACGTTTATATTTACCAGGCGGAAGTCTAAATTGTGACTTCTCATGTTGACCTCATGAACGACGCAATACAAAATTGAAGATTTCAAAATCTAACTCAAAATAGTAGTAATAAGTTTATTATATGAAAAATCCATTAACAATCGATTGATTATGTTTGATTGTTTGAATGCGTTAATGAGAGAATGAAACCTAATACAATATCGTTAATAATACCGTAAAACGTTGGCCTGATAAAGCCATTTAAGACGTTTGTTGTCTTCGTATCAGACTTTTGAGCCTTCTAAGATATTTACATTAATGCTATCTGCTGTCGTAGCAACTTATTATTGAATATTATCATGAATTATCATAATAGTTACAACGAAAACTTATAATAGTTGCTATGGCTAGTTGATATTATTGTTATTTATTATTTGATTATTAATATTTATTGTTTTGTTACAGCTAAATACGATGACTAGTAGCTATCTTCGTTTACCGATATCATTATCTAGGGTTAGTTGACGGTTTGTAGCATGATTCATCTCAAATTCTCAAAGTGTATCGTATGTATATTAGTAAATAATAATAAAATAATAATCCCCATGTTTAATTGGCTTCAACTACAAACCATAAACAGATATATTTACTTCTTCATTAATTATTAATAGATTGTACTTAAATTAGATCCAACATAAAATGTAGAATTTATCACGATTACAGCTACAATAATAGGTTTAGGTCATAATAATTCATATGAAATCAATGAAAATAGTATTTATATGATCTGATGAACCTTCATATACATTTGTAAGATAATCCATTATTGGAAATGTTTAACTTATTACACTATGTAACTTGATACATCTTCTACGTCTGTGATATTATAATGTGTGGGCTATTTTGATTCTCTTGTAAGAAGAAAATATGAAAATAAACTGTTTTAAGATTAACTGAAATATATCTGTACTATTCCATCTGTTTCCAACATTGGGGATAATGTGAAAGAAATTAATTATTTAAAATTTACCAATCAACTTCGTAATGGTGGTAAAGGACCATTATTACTGTTTGGTCTTGCCATTGTTTGACAACGATGCTATCTTAGATATGGTAGATCACATTAGTTTAGTCTCCAAAGAAATGACCTAAATATGTCTTTATTGTGGACTTTGTCACTTTTATTATGTCTAAATGTCTAAATGTTATCTGAAATGGTTTAGGAAACGTTTCTATAAAACGTAATCTTCCTGGTGAGGATACTGTCATTTTATTGTGGTGAGAGGCTTAATATTAATATAAGTCTATTTTAAATCGTAATGTATGGAATGTGAGCAATAAAAACTGACATAACAAGGCAACAAAATCCGGTAGATGTAACTTTCAATATCGAGTCTGTAAAGTAACGAACTAATACTACATTTTGATTATATTAATAATACAAGATATTAATTAGAATATCTATTGAATCGAATGCATTACAGTAAAAAGGATAAAATCTACTCTAATTTAGTGCAAATTAACAGTTATCACATTCACTAAGGTTCAGAATTACATGAAATAAGTTAATTATCATTCTTCTCAAACAAATGCGTTCCTTTGTGGTATTAGAAAATACATAACCTGGTCTTTATTTTGTATTCCGCAACTAGTCCATATGTGTATTGCTTCAATGGGATCCACGTATTTGATGTCTAGTAATAAATCAAATATATTTTCTGGATATGTCAGTTGACCAACAGGATTAACTCACCTGAACTCTACTGATCCTGTACTGTTTATTGTTTGTAAAGCGTTTATTGGTGACAAAGATAGCATTATAATCGAAGCATGTTTTAAATTTAAAAACCTTTCTTGACCATTAACAAACAAGAATGTATGAGCTTTAGATATCACCATTATAATATAGAACCTAATACTCTTATATACGGCGTAAATATTGAAAGCGTACACCTTGCTAATTTTGTGATGGAACTGTGATGCAGAATGATTAGATACATTCTGTCTCTAGGATCAATCCAGAATCAAAATATAAAACGATTTGTCCGTCTGTATCAGTTTGACAGTTTGGTGGAATCAAGATTAACGAAATATTTGGTTTTGACCAAAGGATGTCATTTTATTTAAAACTAACCGTCACCTTTAACGGTTATTTAATCATATACAATTTCCTTTCATAAATAATAATAAACAATTACCGTCGCCTTTTAACTGTTTTAATAGTTAAACAATCAGAGCTTGCTCTGTTTTCCTAAAAAGTATCAACACCATCACCATTATAATTTCAAAAGCAACTTAGAAAAAACAGGCACATTAAATGTTTAAAAGGTGCAAATGATACTGGCTTTCTTATAGAGTGACAAGTATGTAGCAATTCGAACATCTGAAGAACACGAAACAAGTATATAACTAAATGATAAAAGGAAAGCTGTTTGTCAATATAATATAAATTGTCCGTTTTAAAGTCACAGAAGAACAAGTAAGTTATAATGTATTAATTACCTGATCAATGTGCCATTAAGATTTTACTCAGTAAATGCAGAATATCACAATCTATTGTTGAACTAGAACTCCTACATCTCAAATAAAATACTCAATATCACCCGGATTTGGTTTGTAAAAACAGTTGTATGAATATATTCGAGATAGTGTTTTCACCCTTTTAAAAAAGGCCGTATTTTATTTGGGAGCTTTCAAACAAGAAAGGCACAGATTACATCCAACAAATTACAGAAATTTTCAAAAGTTACTTCTACTAATCTACTACTACTACTACCACCACTAGTACTACTACTATTACTAGTAATAATAATAATAATAATAATAATAATTACAAAACTACTAATCCGCCAATATTCTTGAAAAGAAACGAGCTGATGGCGCAACTAGTATAGGACTTGTAGTTCAGGTACAATGCAAAGTTCATCAACAAATGATCAGATAGCGTGGAAACTTAGGAAGGATAATAAGTCTGAAAAGGTGAGTTTTCAAATTGTGACGGGAAGAAACTAGGCTATTTGATGACTTAACTTCTTCAGAGAGGGTAGGGATAGCAACCGAAAAAGCACGAATACGACCATGAGTTTTAAACCTGGGAACAGACAACAAGTAAAAACCAGATGAGCGGAGCTTTCTGGGCTTGGGTGCTAGAAGAACGAGTTTGATAGGCAATGATGCAGAGTTTAAAATCATGCGAGATTGAACAGGAAGCCAATTATGAGATTTCAGGAGGGGGGGGGGGTTGAATGGGAAAACTAAGGACACCGTGTGACAACCGTAGCGAAGCAGTTCTGAACAAACTGAAGCTTTAAACTATCCTTATAGGCTATCACATAAAGAAGAGAGTTGCACTAACCAAACCTACTAGTAATGAATGCTGTAGCAATAGTTTAGGCGGCTGATAGAAAACAATCGCGACAAATACGGTGACGGTGACGAATATGGTAGAAACAGCAGCCACATGTCAAAGAAACATTTAATATTCTCTAGGCCAAAAATGCAACTCAGACGTGATACATGTATTATATCGTTTCGTCTATTTCTCTTTTCCATTAACATATCCTCAGACTGTTGGCGTTATCTGTCTGTTAAATAGACGTCACTTGAGTACCAACCATTAAATGTTGCTATACAGTACTAAATACGAAATAACAACAATTACCACCACAACCATCACACCAATAACAACTAATACCATTACAACCATCACAACAATAACAACAATTACCATCACAACCATCATAACAATTACAACAATTACCATCACAACCATCATAACAATAACAACAATTACCACCACAACCATCACACCAATAACAACTAATACCATTACAACCATCACAACAATAACAACAATTACCATCACAACCATCATAACAATTACAACAATTACCATCACAACCATCAGAACAATAACCAACATCATCATCAATACGATTATTAGTAACAATAAAAGAAACATTATTATGATGATCAACTAACTATATTTCCATAATCAGCTATAGACTCACAACACACTAACTATTTTTAGTCATAATAGGAAGGACGAAGTACACACTCACATACCGACAGAGGCATCAACTAAAATGTCATATATATATATATATATATATATATATATATATATATATATATATTTCTGAATGCTATAGAGAGATTTGAGAAATTGTAAACTGAGCAGTTTCGCTCCTGATTTCTCACAACGATCTTGTCGAAAGAGAACAATTCCTTGTGATTGATCCAAGTGAACTGCGGGTTTGAAACTTGTATTAGTTATATATGATAACTGAAAGGAGATGACTACGTAATATAAAGAGTGTGTGTTTACATATGTCGATGTGTGAGTTCGATATACAATGTTGTAATTTATATGCATATGTTGATGTGTGAGTTCATTATATACAATGATATAACTTCTATGCTAAATGAACACTTGCCATATTACTTGAACCGATGCATATGTACCGTAAATAACATCTGACTGGGTGACCTGAGTGTTAGAATTGAATTTTTAATGGACACTAGTTCAAACAGATTTTTAGTTAATTTAAAATGATAGTGTACTTGTCACTAAATTCTCAAATCACTGAAGGCAATTGATGTTATAATTAGATATGCCCTATAATAGATAACAGTAGTTGTTATAAATGCATGAACTACAGTAACAGTGTTCAGAATGGTCTTAAGCTGGTAGAATGCAGATTGGCTTGTACATACGTATTAATACATTTGTTAAAATGACTCCAAAAATATATAATTACCCATTCGGGGAAGGGATGATTTAGCAATCTACCCTGCTGGGGTATTTAGTGATTTCATGCCAAATTGCTAATATTTGATTGATCATCATTAAATTTCGAAGATTAATTTTCATCAAAAGCAAAATATAAGCAATACAATGGCGTGGCTGATCAAATCAACAGAATAAATTGCAAGAGGGCATTGCAAAGGGCATGTTTACATTGTGAAACTTAAAGGACGTTGTGTTATACAAGATATCAATGACAGAAGAACAGTCATAACACTATGAACAGGCACTCCCTGGGAACGTTGTTTCAAATGGGAATGACATCAATCAAGTACAACCAAAAATGTTTTTCAACCTGATAAAAAAAAAGATTATGCTCAACTACGTCAAACCCAGCAGATAGGTACAAAAGAACAAATAATTGATTACCTTGATCAATTAACATCATAATATCCTTTTTCTCAAATCAAAGGTGTTTCGGTTATGGTACGACTTTTATATGTTACTATACTGTGACCACATTTATATGTTACAGCGGAAGCAACTGCGGCTGCTATATTTGTATCTATATTTAGTCTAAAGGAGAGCAAGAAGACTATCTTCTTTTATGAATTAGCATTAGCAACAACAGGAACGGGACCGGCAGTAGTGGTAATAGTAGTTGTAGTAGTAGCTGTACAGGAATGGTTGTAGTAGTTGTAGTAATAGAACTTTATTTAATAATATCTACAACTTCAAAAGAAATAATTAGATTTGATAACTTGATATTTATTATGTTCTTCCATTTTTCGTCAACTGTTTGAAGATAATATTTTTTTAATCATCATATTAATAATAACAATCAGTATAATTACTTTATTTAATGGTTAAGGTATTTACTCACAATCACGGAACTAAATGTATTTAGTTTTTCAGTCGCTTACATTTGTTACATGTCTATATTATTGATGACACGTTAATACAAAGCTAGATCAATTAACTATTATTATATACGGATTTGAGGCTACTGAAATTCGCAACAAACAACCCAGATCTTCCTAGCTCCGGATTCAATGCTTAATTGATCACATGACATATTGTTCGATTAAGTTAATTGTCCCATAATTAATAAGACGAGGTTGGAATTAGAATATTTGTATAGAGCGATGTTTGTGAAATAGTAGATGTGATGAATACTTAAATTTATGATCCGTTTTTCAGCGTCTTCAACACGGGAAATGAGGCAAGAATTGAATATTATTTAAAATTTTAATATAATATTTCACACATAGCTGATACTAAATCGCATATACCATACGCTCTCTTTCAGAATATCAGACATAGGTTTTTGTATTTACCTTACTGACAGATTAGATAGATAGTTCATCTAGTTTGCTTGATATTTGATTAAAGCAGGTGTACTTTCCAGAAAAGACTCATTACAGAAAAAGAAATATTCCGTTCCAAGTGCTGAAAGGTTGGCGGCACATCATCTGTTAATATTGACGATCACAAACCTGATGACAACTGGTATGTTTGATCTCCGGCATACGATAGCTACTGGCTTTGATCCATTCCATGAAAATAATATGTTGTATAATGTTTTACAATTTGACACAAACGCGCACGCGCGCACGCACGCATTCTCATATACACACACATACACACACATAAACGTTATAAAATAAGATTGATTGAGTCAGTGAGTGAGTGAGTAATAAAGAAAATGATAAACGAAAATAAATGCATGTATATAGAGACAGACCAAAAACGGGGGAGGAGCTGTTAGTCTTGGAGCTGGTCATATCTGGTTAATACAAGATATAGACAACATCACACCTGAAATATGTAATACCGGAAATCTACCCAGATTTCCAGGTTTGACGAAGTATATATAATATATATATATATATATATATATATATATATATATATATATATATATATATAATAGAGAGAGAGAGAGAGAGAGAGTGAGAGAGAGATCTTCAGGTATCACGGTTACCACCTGATGCCTAAGGATAGTAATGTATTTTTTACATGACCTGTTTATGTCTAACAGCACTCTCATCTTGATAACTACTGAAATATAAGACAGTAAGTGGATGTTATTTCACAGAACGAGGTCATTATGTAAATTGAAAATATTAACCACAAAGTAGAACCAGACGGAATAAGTTAACCTATATGTTTTTAGAGTGTCTACTATTTATATGAATGGATACCACCATCAACCTAGATATTCAATGATATAGCTTTATGCAATTGTAATTAATTTTAACTCAAGATGAAGAGATAGTAGCTAAATAATGATAATAAATCAATAAAATACTATTTAGTGCCAATCATGCAATTAAAGGTGTAGTACTGTTCATTACCCTAATAGTAGTTGTCCACTTTATATCCGATATATATGAAATGATAAATAATTAAAGGACTTTTTGTGCTGTAGAAGTAGCTTGATTGTGTCAAAATAATGCCTTACACACTGTTACAACTCTTCCAAAAAAATAGTCCCAGTGAAATAATGCACGTATTCAGTGACACCTCAGCGCCTACAAGAGAGTATGAGCTGCCGTCATTTTGCGAAAATATGGACAGTCATGATGTCACAACGGGACTGGTTTGTTGTTATCACATTAATGTATGGCTCCGATATTTGGATCAGTCTGTGTTTCTGGATAAGCCCTATGTGTCCCTCGTTTGCCAACAATTTGTCTGACTGGAGCAGATACTGTGGTACCAGGGTATAGGAGGCGGGTGCGTCATGTTGGCGTTTGTCGGGTATACGACAGGGATGGCATCTTTCTTCAAAATTATTTTTTCGTCTCTCCAATATTACATCGCATTTGGGTGTGATAGTTGCCACCAACAGAATGTTAACAACATATGCATGATGTTCTGGAAACGCGTCTAAACCGCCCATCGGTTGTTTCGAAAATGGTGGGGAAATCCAAGAGCAGAAACTTACATCCCAATCTGTTGTTGCTGCATCCGTACACAAGACAGCACCAAACCATATTTCACAATGATTACGATACTCGTATCAGGGTTGGGGTAATCGTAATCGGTAATCGTAATCGATTGTAAACGATTACATGATCTCAAGTAATCGTAATCATAATCGCCATATCCAGATCCAATGTAATCGTAATCATAACCGATTACATGGTAAACGTAATCGTAGTCAGCTATTTCTTTCACGATTACACAATGTGTTGGATTATTTACCATATTATATCATGCTCGGGATATGGCTTGATATGTAAGGCTATTATAAGTCATATAAACAGGCATTTCAGACTAACTCCTGTTGTTTTCACAGGGTTAAGCCTAAGCTAGTCACAGAGTCAGCAATCGTGCATGACTTCTTCCTGACACCGTCATCTTAACTCCAGCTGCAAACGATCCTCATTGGCCAGCAGTCGGATGATAAACAGCCAATTAAATTAACGCATCTGATAGTGAACATAAACAAGGCTACATCTTGGCCCAAGTCGAAATACGGGAAGACAAACGTGGGCATTAGACGGAGCAGTTACTGTGGTACTAGTTATAGGAGGTGGGTGTGTCACGTTTGACTTTGTCGGGTATACGATAGAGATGGCACCTTTCTTCAAAAGTAGTTTCTTCACCTGTCTTATATCATATTCCCTTATGGTGTGATAGTTTCCACCATCATAATGTTAACTACATATACATGATGTTCTGGAAACGCGTCTAAACCGGCCTAGTGTGTTTCTAAAATGGTGGGGGGGGGGAATCCATGAACAGAAACTTACATTCCAATCCAATGTTGCTGCATTCGTACACAAAACAACACCACACCATATTTTACAAAGATTAAATAATTATAATGTATTAATAAACTTCTATTGTGCCAATATCGTCAAAAGAATATAGCTCAATGGCGCACCTAGTACATGGGTTGGGAAAACTCATAGTCCAAGTACACTGCAAGATTTATCAACAGATTACCAGGTCGAGTGGAAACTTAGGAAGGATAAACAAGTCTGAAAAAGGTGAGTTTTCAAATGGTGACGGAAAGAAACTATGCTATTTGATGACTTAACATGTTCAGGGTGTAAATTCCAAAGAGTAGGGACAGCAACTGAAAAAACAAGAGTCCCAGCATAAGATTTAACACTGGTAACAGACAACAAGTGCAAATCAGATGAACGGAGCTCTCTGGGTCTAGATGATAAAGAAAACATGGAAAATAGATATGAAAGTTCTCCAGAAGAAAGAGTTTGATAGGCAATAGTGCAGATTTGTTAAATTATGTGAGATTGAACAGGGAACCAGGGAAGAGATTTCAGAAGTGGGACGGAATGGGAAAACCGAGGAGACCGTATGACAACCCTAGCTAAGCATTTTTGAACACACTGAAGTTTTAGAACATCCTTAGATGCGATGTTTTAAATGAGAAAATTGCAGTAATCAAGCCTAATAGTAATGAATGCTGTAGCAACGGTTTTTGCGACTGAAAGAGAAAGCTAGCGAAATATACCGGTCGTTACATACAAAACACGATATGAGCACATATATCAGCTTGGTACACGCTGTAAAGAAAACCAATTCCGTAATGAAACAAACAACGGCGACACTTGGTTATGTTTGTTTGGCTGTTGTGACGTCACAAACTTTATCGATCTACCCGTTTTCGTACATTAAGGGGCGTCATCTACTTCTCCAGAGTGCTGCACTCCAATGTAATCGCCGTTAAAAAAACTATTGCTGGTATTATTTGCCAATACAATATGCTAAAATTAGAGGGGGAAATAAAACGGTATTGAAATTTCAAATATCCGAGGCCCTTAAAAATAAGTCAAAAGAGAACATGATAAACAAAGATAACTATTTCTGCTGGCATTACTGTCATCAAGCCTTTTATGTGTGCATTTAATACGTCCTCACAATGAAACCAGTTTTTGTGAAGTTAATTTACTCCTAGATGGATCTAAAAGGTGTATGGTTTGAGAGACAACCATATTGCGACTTTCTAGGACTGACAATAACCGGAATAACGTTTTGAATCGTTGATATAAATGCATAGAGTTTTATTATTATTATTATCATTATTATTGTCATTAAGCGATTTATATTTAGAATTATAATTCTATGTACTCTAAGAAATTTGTTTCCTTTCTTTTAGAAAGCAATTAAGCTGATTGATGTAACCTCATTGGTCCGTTTTCCTGACTTGTTGATTAATATTTAAAGATATCAAATATCTCTTCTAAATGCTTTTCAGTTCTAAGTATGGTATTATGCCATATACAAATACACTTAATTCCGAAATGACCAGGGAGAAAATAATATCTCAAACAATTGTTTTCTGAGGAATCAGTGCTGAGAAAAATGAGAAGTGTTTGAATCATTAAGTAGTGTACAATGACACATAGAAGTAAAGGTTGTAGGTATCTATGTATGTCAGTGTTCTGCTTTGGAGACAACGCCTTAATGATCTATATAATGCCCCTATTTGTAACATGTCTGTGTAATAATCTGTTGATCGTTTCGTTTCAATATAGATCTTTTGTTATTCGAGTTAAAATATGTACAACTTATCATCATATTAATTTTCAGGTACTGGGAATCTCGCCAATAATAAAAGAGTAATACAGGAGTATGATCGTTAGAGTAAACGTGACATGATACCTATGTTTATGTCATAATTTATTAAAGTTGTTATAGTCTTCTGGTCGTTTAAAATAGATTTCTTGTTCTTCGATTCTCACCATGTACACCAGTAATGTTCTGGTCATAATTATACTGGTAAATTAGTAATACAGGAGTCTGATCGTTAAAGTAAAAGTGATAAATAAATGATCTAATGAGAAAAGAGTTTATACGAATACATTTCAGTAGTCAGGTTTATATAAATATGTCATTTGTTCATTATTTAATCATTTCACAGTAAAATATAAAATGTTAGTAATTAAAAAATATTAAAACGTTCTGGTATGTTAGAACCGTTAAAATTAACAAAGTAACGGAAATGTATATATATATATATATATATATATATATATATATATATATATATATATATAGAGATAGACACAAAGACACACACACACACACACACACGCACAAAAAACACAAACACACACACACACGACACACACACATATATATATATATATATATATATATATATATATATATTTGGGAGGGGTTTAGGATACATATATGATGTCATTGGCTCAGAACATGAATATCTAAACATATTTTGAAATTTCGAATTGATATTTTCTGAAGATCAGAACTACTGTCATATATTCCAAATGCTAAAATATCTTTGATAGTTTTTGGCCATATCCAATTTTGTTTTGTTTATTTGTCTATTTTATGAATATGCATCAATGCCGAATGGCATCCTTTCTTACCTTTTCCATTCTTATTTTTGGGACTGATTAGAGTTCGTGATCAACGATATCGGCATTATATGTTTCTCCTTAAGGTTGAGAATCGTAAGGGTCGACTTTGTCACTTGGTGTGGCTTAGGCAATTATGGAAAATCGCTTAAACAAACACGAGTGCCTACTATGCTATTGGTTTTCCAGGAAGATGTTGCGTTTCTAATCAGTGCTGGTGTGAGCATGAGTTCTGGTGCCGAGCTCAGAGAGAATGGATTTCCCCACTCGATGTTTAAAACCTATTATTTAGCGTCACCGGGTGCAATTCCTTTTCCTTTTTCAGGTCTTACCTTTACCTTTGTACACCATTTATTTCGTTTCTAAAAATAAGTACATGTTTCCACTTTGAACGGCTAAGTTACTTCATCAGAGAAATCCTTTTTCTGTTCCAATTTATTTAAATGAAGGATTTCCCGTGCTAATTCTTTGACTTATTTTCGTCGCTTGTATGTTCATCGGCTAACCCTTGATAGCCCCAAAAGGTGAGCCTTTTCCTATTGAAAGGCATGTTCTAAAGACTTAGATTAATATCCCATAAAATTAAATATCTACTTTAAAATATTTCTAAGTGGATTCCTTGGGTCAATAACAGAACTGGGCCATCAATGTTCTCGGTTGGTTCCCCTTTGTTGGGTTTTAATCGAGGAAGATTGAAACCACGTCCGGTTGGCCCTTTAACAACAAATATTTTAATTACCGCATGGTTTATAGCTACCATTTTGCCCCACCATTTCATACCTATTTCCAGCGCCTTGTTTATAAAACCCTGAATCTAGCTCTTAACGGCACATCTGGGGTTAATTCGACCCCACGCCAAGGTCGTTTGTTGCGTAATTATTTCTGTACACAAATCATCAGCCAATGTTTTTGGTTTTTATATATTTTTCTTCCAAAATGTTGGCAATGTAGGGCAACGTGTATGGGATATATTTATGGTTGAAAACAGGTGTAGCTTATATGACCCACGCTAGAAGAATAACCGAGCATATTTAAAATTCTTAACTATACATGATTTATCCCTGTTTTCTTTCCTGGAATTGTTAATATTTCTCGATTATAACAATAAACATATTTCCCACCTTTATTTAATCTTTCATTCAAACCATGTGCAACAATATTCTTTTGATGATGTGGTCGGAAAAATATTTCTAGATGAAATTGACAGTGATTCTTTATCTGATCCAAGTGATAACGATTCATATATACCAGATTAGGATGATTCAGATGAAGATCATGTGTCTGATGTTACAAACATTATATATATATATATATATATATATATATATATATATATATATATATATATATATATATATATATATATATATATATATACTATTGTTGGATGTAACCAGCGATGGTTCCATGCCTATATTCCTACAACCCTTTGGTCCTACATCCCTTTTCCCTACAATCTAACACTTACCCTAACCTTAATGTGTGGGTTTATTGTACATATATGCAATGCCTGTTTTTCGCAATTTCCCATGTAAATATCGGTATTGTGTAGTGATTGTATATAATCTTATATATATATAAAATACATACAATTTTATAAAAATAAATAAAAGTCTTAACTTTGCCAGGTAATTGCTTGCTTATAACATTAGATGCTGAAAGTATATATACTAATATAGATCACACCAAGGGGTTGTAACCGGTCAGTGAGGTAATAGGAAATAGTTCTATATATGAGTTCACTCATAGAACCTTTAGAATTATCTTTGAGGAGTGAAGACATTTAGCTTAATGATGAATGGTTCATTCAAACGTAGGCACTTCTATGGCTGGAGAGTGGTCACTACACAATACCGATATTTACATGGGAAATTGCGAAAAACAGGCATCCATAGCAAAACGTGTTAAGTGATATATTACAGTCAGGCACTATTGATCTTCCTGGGGGAATTACGTCTGATATTGAACTAGTCTCTTTGTGAAATATCGAGGTATTTCGTCACGGGGAGGTGAAATTACTTCAAATTGTTATTAGGAATTGCAGTTTCATGCCACATTCGTGTAAGAGGATTTTTTCCTCTGTCAGTATTGGTACTAAATAATTACTTAGAGCCTAGATTTAATTATTTTGATAGAGATGGCTCTAGATCTGTGTTTATCTAGATGCTAATAAATCAATCTTTACGTACTGGTTACAATGAATAAATAAACAAACTTAAAGTAATAAATAAAGATATAGATACGTAAACGATCCATTATCGTTAAATGTAGAACCTTGTTATGAGATTATCATAATTTTTCTTCCGCCGTTAGAAGGACTACTAACAAAGCAATCAAACGAGGAAGAACCAGATTGAAACTAGGCTAATTAAGGTAACTAAATTAATATTAAACGTATCACAAGATAAATTATATTCAAAATGGAAACACGGATATCCGGTTAAAAACAACAAATAACAATAATATAAATAACAAAGCTAAATAACGTCTATATAACTAACATTGGACAGTCATATACTGAAATATAGGATGTAGTTTAAACTGTGTTTATCTTCTCGAAGATTGTATGTAGTATATTTAAGTTATTGAATAAACACAGATATTTCTAAATAAAAATATATTTTTATCTGTAACATTGTAACCATTATAGCCAATAAAGGACATATCATTAAAGTATATTTAAGATATTATAATATACGTAAAACGCTTCGATAAAACAGTTCTTATGCCAAACAAAGCCAACCTTCATTATAATTATTACTCATATAATGATCTCAGTCATACTGTAGCGCATTAATCACCGATCATTTGCTCAAAGAACATATTTATAAGTATTAGTAAGTATGTGTGCAGGCGATTGGAGGGTGCTTGTTTGTTAGTGGGTGCGTATGGAAGATAGAAATTGTATGTGCATGCGTGTTTGTGTGTTTTATGTTTGTGTGTGTGCGTGTCTAAAACTCTAAATAGTGTAAAATGTACATTTAAGTCGTGATTTTTGTGCATTTGCCAATATTGTCAATTATACATAAATAAAATAAAATTTCATATACGAAAGAAATCCGACTGAAACGGTTGTATTGGGATATACACATTTGGCTAAAATGGAGGAAAATACCTAGGAATTGTTATTGTTACGTTATAAAGAGGAAATGTTTATAACTATTAATGAAGCATTACGATCTATAACATGGTAACTATCATAAAGTATAATCTACTTATCTGAATAAGATCACTATTTTAACATTATCTTACATGCAGTTATAACTTCAGTATTGTATTGTTTCTAATAACTGACCTTATAAATACAGCTCACTCATGAAACCATATCAAAGCTTTCTGTATATATGTATACAAATAGTATATTCCAGATGTTAGAGAAACTCAAATTTAGTTGTATAGCTAATTCATACAATATAAT
>JAODUP010000245.1:485000-490507 GCA_025642065.1 Paralvinella palmiformis
ATTTGTGCTGTTTGCTTAATTTAACAATAATATCTATTGATTTTTAATTAGAACGTTTAGATTATAGAACACACCTGCCATTAATAAGCTATGTGTATGTATATGTGGGACAGTATTTGGACAATGCCCGGGGAGCCGCTGGTCTGGATAAAACACACCTGAAAAAAGCCACAAAAACTTAATCCACATACCCTACACTAAGGCGGAAACGAAAATGAAACGAACCTTGGCTAAGTAGTCAAAAGACGCCCCTGCTCCGGCCTTTATCATTCTTTTAGTCAAACATCTCTCTACTCCATGAGTGTGTACTTCCTAGAGTACAGGCAGGCGGTGGCGGAGTCACGATATGGGGTGCCTTCCATAGCAGAGGGAAATCAGAGCTCCACGAACAAAATGGAAACATGGATCAGTACCAGTATATATGTGTCCCGGAAACAAAAATGCTTCCGTTTGCTAGAAGAGACTTCCAGGCAAATTATGTATTCAAAGACGACAAAGCTTCAGCACACCGATGGTGACGCGTCATGGAATTTCTCGAAGATGAGAATGTGCAGCACATGGATTGGCCTGGCATGTCACCAGATAAGAACCCGCTGTTGTAGGCATCTGACGAGATATTCCGGATCAGATGCCATCAACTCTTATTTTGTAGCATGCCTCGACGTTTGCCAGAAGAGGCCACACGAAGTATTCAATATTTTTTTCATTTTGCTTGGCATGATTCATAAGCTTTAACACAAGAACACATATATTGATTGTGGATTTCAGTTGTTTTGTGAATTTTTATATCTACGGATAAAAGCATTGTTTTATTAGTATTTGTCAGAGGTTCAAAGAATTGGCAATAAAAAGAATAAACCAGTATTATAAAGCAAAACATTATTCAATATTATTGAACACAATGAATTGACAATATAAAATGGTACAGTGCTATGAAAAATACCACGAAAGGTATTGTAAGAGTGCTCCAAACATTTCATTTATGCAACATTTTGGGATATTCCAGACTTGTTTCCTAGACTGTACAAGTATTTTCTCCATTAAAATAGTCTCTAAGTATTACAACTATGCAACTGCATCTGCTGTTGGTTGACTGTGTATCAGAATATTGCCTTCACTAACTGTTTCCATTACTAAGATAACACATTTATCACTAAGCTCCGAAGTGTTCTCTTCTCATTTTAAGCATGCCCATGTAATCCCTCTTCTTAAGAAATCATCTTTACCAGCCAATGACCTAAACAGCTTAAAACCTATTTCTAACCTATCATTCATATCTAAAGTATTAGAAAATGCTGAATCCTGTTGTTTGAACATTCACTTAAACTGTAATCACCTGTCTAGTGTTATTCAGTTTGCTTTCACTTTACAGAAACCGCTCTACTGAAAGTTCATAACTAAACATGGACACAGGAAACGTCACAGCACTAACACTTTTAGATTTATCTGCAGCTTTTGACACAATTGGTTATTCTGTTCTTCAAGATCGCCTCTCTGATTGGTATGGCATATCCGGCACAGCACTTACCTGGATTCGCTCATTCTTAATAAATAGTTTTTAATCAATACAAATAAGAAAATGTTTTTCAAATGCAGTGCCTTTGTTTTGCGATGTTCCCCAATGATCTGTTCTTGAATCACCACTGTTTACTCTGTATGCCACACCACTAAGCTCTCTTATTCACAGCCACAAATTAGACCATCTTTTATATGCAGATTACACCATACTATACATACCTTTATCTACAGCAGACACTGATCTTCCCATAAATAACTTGGTGACTGTCTCAGTGATATATCTGGCTGTATGACAAACAATAAACGTACGCCCAACAAAACAGATTTCATAATTATAGGTACACCCAGACAACGCAGCAAACTTACTCATTTCTTCCATACGAACATCCTTAGTCACAGCATACCACCATGAGACACTGTACGTAATCTTGGTGTTACATTTGATAACGATTATAATTTCAGAAAACAT
This sequence comes from Paralvinella palmiformis, assembly GCA_025642065.1. Classification (NCBI taxonomy): domain Eukaryota; kingdom Metazoa; phylum Annelida; class Polychaeta; order Terebellida; family Alvinellidae; genus Paralvinella; species Paralvinella palmiformis. The sequence goes on from JAODUP010000245.1 coordinate 486,988, forward strand.
GTTTCTTTGACATGTCGCTCCTGCTTCTATCACATTCGTGACTTTCGTCGTATTCGGCGCTATATTTCTCTTTCAGTCGCCAAAACGATTGCTACAGCACTCATTACTAGTAGGCATGATTACAGCAACTTTCTTCTATATAATATTGCATCTAAGGATATTTTAAAACTTCCGTGTGTTCAGAACTGTTTTGCTAGGTTTTTCACACGGTCTCCTCGGTTTTCACATTATGTCCCCATTCCGAAATTTCTCACTGTTCATTCAATGTAGCATCATTTTCAAATTCTGCACTATTGCTCATCAAACTCTTTCTTCTGGAGAACCTTCATATCTATTTTCCATGTTTTAGCACCCAAGCTCAGAGAGCTCCCTTCATCTAGTTTTCATTTGTTGTCTGTTCCCCGGGTTAAAACCCATGCTGGGACTCGTGTTTTTCCAGTTGCTGTCGCTACTCTTTGGAATTCACTCCCTGAACATGTTAAGTTATCAAATAGCATAGTTTATTTGCATCACCATTTGAAAACTCACCTTTTCAGCCTCGCGTATCCTTCCTAAATTTCCTTTTCAGCTGATCATTGTTGATGAACTTTGCATTGTACCGAGACTATGAGTTTGCCCAACCCCTCCACTAGGTGCGCCACTGAGCTCGATTCTGGTCGAGGATATTGGCGTTATAGAAGTTTTGTAATTATTATTAATTAAAACATAATTGCTAGAGAATATCCAGATGCTACGAGATAACTTCCAAACCTGTCATGATGCAGAGTTTGTTCAAAGGGCTAGTAACCCGTTGAGTGAAATAGATGCAGATCTTGTTATGGAAACGTACCTTCCTATAAAAGGGCAAGGATGATGAACTGTCCATTGATGAGGGTGCAAACAAGTATACACACGAATAGTGGATACTATTGTAAGCAGTGTTGAGTGACAATTTTACAGATCAGCAAGAGCAACATTGTATTCTATTGTATGCCTATTCGGGTCTGTGCATGTGTGTGCGCGCGCATTGGTATGTGTGTATGGTGTGTGTGTGTGTTTTAGCTGTGTATAATAAGGCACAGGCACAGAGAATCTCGAACCGTGAATTCAAACTCTGGACGTTTCTTCAGGGGACTGAATCCAGAGTGGCGACTTTTCTTGCTGAGACATGTGTAATGTCTCACCAGTCCCTAAGCCGCCAAGCAAAAACAAAAAGCGAATCACCTATAGCCGTGGAGTTTGGGAGTAGAACACCCAAGTCAGATCACGGGAGTAGTGAGAATGTTTAGATTAATTATCTAAGCAGCCCTATTTATAGCTATTTTTTAATTGCTGTATCTTCCTTCAAAACAATATTATATAAACCATATAACCCAATTGTCACTCGCTTCAAAGATCAGTTTTTACAACGGGCAGGCGTCATGAAGCGACTACTATTAAAACTGTTTATCTTAATTACTATTAAAAGACTGACATCTGCGCTGAAGCAGACCGTAATAGCGCGTCATAGCTTCCGTACTGTTTGAACTATGCTATCATTTTCAAACCTGACCTAACGTCTGCTATTGTAGTTCTTATATGTTATTTATGACAAGCAGATTAGAGCTAATCTTGAATGTCATAGTACAAACTGGACATAACTGGACCTAGGAAAGATAATTCTATTCCCACATACAACCAAGGTGAATTATATAAGTTGTTATATAAAACCCACCAACCGCAGTGAGCTCCGGTGGCCTAGCGGTTAAGCACCCGGCACTTGGTGCCAACGGTCGCAGGTTCGAACCCCACAAGAGGTCGAAACCTTTCCAGGGATTAATTTCTCGGCTCACTACATCGTGGGTGGCTGATCACGTTAAATGGCGCTGCCGTCTCCACTGAATTATTTAAAATAAAGGGGGACGTTAAAAAACCCCTGAGGACGTAAAACACTCTGGCAGTGACCACCCTCAGGGTATTTCGGCTCCATCTTTCCATACTGCTCCCCTGTGAGTGGTGGGGGAGGAGGTTTCTCAACCACTCCAACATAGAGGCTGTGCTGATTAAGCGACAGTCAGGGGATTCTCCCCGAACAACAAAACCAAAACCAAACCACCAACCGCGCGAGCCGTGTCCAATGCCACCGCTCGAGATGCGATGCAGTGTTTCTATTCCTGAGTCAGGAGTACATGCTTTAAGAGCGTACTGTGTCTGCTACAGTCATTTAAATGCTGGATAACCAGGCCAAACATCTAAACGGTGTGTGTGTGTGTGTGTGTGATAGAGGGGAGAGAGGGGGGAAGCGGGAGGGAGGGAGAGAGAGTAACGTACAGAGCTTTGAATTATCTTTAATGTTGTTACTACGTCAGTATTATGTTCCTCTTAATAACTGGCTTAATATATACACTTGATTCATGACACTATATCAACATCTTCTTTGTATAATTCCATAAGAAGACTATATTTCCGTACAAAACCTTGTAATAAAATGAATTTGTTACACATAATCTAATTATTAATTTCATACAGTTATATTTTCATTTTCCTAGTATCACGTTATTTACTGGAATTAGTCTAAAATAGCTGCATTTCATTTCAACTGTTTTTACCTTATCAAGATTAAAATCATATATTATATTACACTTTCAGTCAAACATTATTACTTTGTAAAGCTTGTATGCTTAGAACTGACACATTGTCCATTACAAAATGTTAAATGTGAAGCAGGATAACGCTCTCTGAACTATTTTATTTTCCTACAGTAAAACATATATCTGTTATCCCTAGCAGTGACTTATATTTAAACTTATTTGTGTATATATACATGTATAAAAGAGGCTTGTCAGTCTCTCATCGATCAATTATCTCGCCATATAAACAGTTCCTAGTAGACAAAAGACGCCAGCAGGATTGTAATTAACAAGTGGCTTCTAGTGAGTAATCGAAATAGATTTTGCGGTTAAAACCAAATAAGTCAAGACATATGTTGTAGTCTTTTAGCATGGTATAATATATAATAAAATTATTACATTATTTAAAAATATAAATTAATTAATAATAAAATATAATAATATATATATATATATATATATATATATATATCGAGAGAGGGGGGGGAAATATATATATATATATATATATATATATATATATATATATATATATATATAGAGAGAGAGAGAGAGGGAAAATATAGATAGATAGATAGAAAAATAAAAAATATATATATATATAATATATATATATATATATATATAATAATATATAATAATAAATAATAAAATAGATAGATAGATAGATAGGTAGGGTAGATAGATAGATAGATAAATAGAAAAAGAGAGAGAAAGTTTTTAGTTGTTGTTTGGGTTTTTTAGTTTGATAGTAGAAAATAGATAAAAATAAAATATAAAAGATAAAAAATATGATATAAGGGATATATTGTAAAAAAAGAGAGAGAAAAAAGTTAGTTAGTTAGTTAGTTAGATAAATAGATAATAGATAAATGGAAAAAGATAGATAGATAGAAGAATAGATAGATAGTAGATAGATAGATAGATAGATA
>JAODUP010002458.1:0-13008 GCA_025642065.1 Paralvinella palmiformis
TGTGTGTGTGTGTGTGTGTGTGTGTGTGTGTGTGTTTAGGGTACATATAAAGAGGCAACAGGCACAGAGCATCAACATATCTAAACATCCTTCGAGACCTACCTCCATAAATCTAACTATACATACATTAATCTAAAATAAAATGTTCCATACCTCCACATATTGATAAATGTGTGCGTATACCTAAGCATGTGTCTGGTCTACTCATCAGCCTGTGGGAACCAGCTAATTCGCTTTTCGTACGCGATAAATATGTCACGCCCACAGGAAAGCGGCTACATGCAGGCTACGTACAAAAAGCGGAAGCACGTAAAAAAACATACCATTTGATACCACAGCTCGCAACAAACACGAGCGTGTGGTTCAATGGTGACTTGCTACATTCATATCATAAACTATTTTGACACCACAGTTTACATTCAACAGTAATTTTCTGTGGTCCAAAAGAAACCTGTATATAAAACATTTCGACACCTCAGATGCTGACCTCAGCTTTATTCTGGGTTCGAATAACTGAATAAATCCTACCTATATGAACCATGTATCAATACACGTCCGACTGGTCTGGCGTCGAAGTTCTTCTCTAACCTAAGTGAAAATCTAAGCCTTATATATACCCTCAGCGTGTTAACAAACACTACAGTTTGTTCATAACAAAGAGAATGTACACTAACACAGTATGATTAAACTAAAATAAAAACAAAGTAGCAATACCGCACAATGAGCTGAATAGCATGAATGTCTTTATACACTTTTTACGACTTCCAATAGCATCAATACGAACTCTATACAAGGGGCTTCAAATATTGTTATTGGGCGCCTTCGTGGTCTAACGGTAGCGTGTTGGATGACAGATCACTACCACCTGTGTTAGATCCTCGGCTTGGGCATATCTGAAGGGTGTTTCATCTTTGACTTCGCTTCATTAACTTTGGAGGTCGCTCGCCCCATTTAGTCTATCATGTACACAAAGGTGGGCGTAATACATCAATCATCATCATCACAAACGACGATAAGTCTTAAAACAAACAATTGACTTAGATTTAACGTTATTTTTAAAGGTATTAGCTGGGCTTATGAAAATGGAATACTGAGCTAATGGAAATATTACTGATATATAATCAAAATAAACCAACAGAAAGTACACGGAATCAACGATCAGTAATTTCCGCAGTCCACAAGTTTTTTTTATTATGTTGAAATATGCAAAGTGATATACATTTAAATGAACATTATCTATAGGTTCAGAAATAATATTAAAACGTCACCCTTCACCTTTAATATGTCGCCAAACAAAGCTCTAGAATACAATACCAAGTGTCCGGGGTGCTGTTTTCTCGTGGAATCTGACAATTATCGTGGAATTAAAGTGTGGACCATTATGATGTGCATATTCTAGATTTGTTGCATTTTGATGAGACATTTACTACAAAATTAATTTATGGTGTGAATGTATCGAGCTGTTCTTACACTGCATATGAACTGCAACTTCTCTTAACGTCCTTCATTCCCTAATGAGAGACTTTCAAAAATGGCGGAATACGCATGAATTGTCGCTAGGGGCACTAGTAGCCTGTCCTATAGCCAACTTCCGATTCTGCTATTTACTTGGTCAAGGTTGATAAACAAACACAAAGCTACTTGAAACTGCTTTCATCGCCGATAAAAAAGCTGAAGGGTAATGCTATACCAAGTCAGTTCTCGTGGGGTATGGCACCATTACCATCCAGTGAAGAAAGAGGAGAGACAGCTGTTCGAAGATCGAGAAAGCGTTTACTGGAAGATATTGAACAGGAAGAAAGCATTATTTTTCTGAAAGTGAGGACATTCCCGTAATAACAGGCAACTTTAAGGAAGTTTCTGTGCATGAGGAATCGGTGTCTGTAGATTAACATGTCCAGGCTATCGTTGAGTTGTCCGATAACGACACACAAACCGATAATGTAGATTATTCTGTACCAGAAACCATAGTACTTGTCAAAGTAAATGCAACTACTATTGATGTTTTTGTAAATGATCCGGAAGGCATGCAGTTTTATACTGGTTTAGATAATGTAGACATGTTTACAGGTGTCATTGCGTTTTTAGGACTAGCAGCACAAACTAAAATATCTGTATGCAACACCAACTTTGGATGTCAGAAACCAGTTGCTTCTCACGTTAATCAAACTAAGGCTATATATAGCTAATTTTCAACTTGAATGTTTGAAGTTGCACAGCTCGAGGTGTATAATATATTCGTTACATGGTAAAATTCATGTCCAAGCGATGGAGAAAAAGTTATATATGGTCAGAAAAAGATACTGTTCGAAAATTTGCTCCAACTGACTTCAAAACTAAATTTCCGACCACTCGAGCCATTTGTTTATGGCAGTGAATGCCCAATTAAAAACCCTGCAGCAGCAGCTGCCCAACAAGCAACCTTCTCAACTTATAAGAACATAAATACAGCAAAGGTGATTGTTGGGGTGACACCTGCTGTCCTTTGTCTCTTATGTTTCTCCAGCCTATGGAGGGTCTGCAAGTGACAGGCAGATTGTTGAGAGATTGATGAGAGAAGCAACTTGACACAAATGGTTGACCAGGGCGATTCAGTAATGGCTGATAAACGTTTTGATGTCCAAGACATGTTTTCCCCCATGAATGTGACAGTAAACATACCAACATTTGTTTAGAAAAAAGAAAAACAAATGTTTGAAGAAACTGTCCTCAGAGATCGAACATTTTCAAGCAAGGTGGTGCATGTTAAAAGAATAATAGGACTTGCAAGGACGTACAAAATCCTATAAAAATTCTCAGAGTCATTTCTTACAACAGAAATAATGTTCGTTCGTTCGTTCGTTCGTTCGTTCGTTCGTTCGTTCGTTCGTTCGTTCGTTCGTTCGTTCGTTCGTTCGTTCGTTCGTTCGTTCGTTCGTTCGTTCGTTCGTTCGTTCGTTCGTTCGTTCGTTGTTTGTTTGTTTGTTTCATGTTGACAAAGTTCAGAAAAAGTATCGTCTCAAAGAATGACAGTACAGTAAATAAATAACTTTTTAAAGTATTAATGGTTTCTGAGTTATTTCTTACATATATACATTTAAGTTTGCATTTGTCATAGGTGAATGCACATTTTATACCAAGTTGGTTGTTCCCTCACAACTTGTACAACATTTTGTTGAGCACAGCACTTCGGAAGTATTGTGTAAAAACATCTTCCAGTTTCGCTTTCATATCACTGATCAACTGTTCATTTCTGTGAATGGTGACAACTCTGTTGCCTCTACGAGACCACACCACCAAGTCGCACCACCATCTCCCAGTATACATCATTGCACCCATAATTTGGTACATGTAAATGTGGTTGGTTTTGAGGGCTAACCGGCCATCAACTACATGAAACTACATTTCTGCACACTACAATGCCATTACTTCTGACCACCACATTCCTGTTTGCGATGTACTCTTTGAATGCAGTTCCCTCATTCGTTTCCCCATGTTTGATTGGCTCTGTATTGAGGTGTCTGTACTGTGTGAATGAGTGTGCTAGCTTGACAAAGTTTGTTGTTTGTATGGCTGTATATATGAGCCCAAAATTGTTTGAGTGAAGACGCATAGTCCTTTTCTCCCGCCACTGGTTGTTTGTGCTTTGTCCCCTTGTTTCAAGTTCTATGGTGTGTATCTGTTCATCTGAAATTGATGTGACCTGTAAGTGTTCAAGTATGTATGTCTCGTGATCTTTTTCTAGGTAGTGGTGTTCATGAACAACGGCATAGATATTGGCAGGCGGGGACATTGTTAACACTGACATTTCGGGAACATTCATATTGATAATCACATTCCTGAAAAGGTCTTCATATTCAGCATCAGGTGTATCATCTGCTAGACTTGGATCTAGGTCCAACACACGCTGCAGACTGTCACCAGAGCGCAACATCAAGTGTTCCATCTTCACATGATGAAATGTCTGCAACCTCTGTCTACAGGTTTAATCCCGTCGTTGGCCTATCTGAAGGTTGTTTCGTCTTTCACTTCGTCTCATTACCTTTGGAGGTCGCTCGGCCCATTTAGCCTACATTGTGCACAAAAGTGGCCGTAAAACATCAATCATCATCATCATCATCTGTCTACAGGTTTCGGAACATATAATCCCGTCTGTGGCCTTTGATAATGCATAAAGTACGATACATACATGTCTACAATGAACCTCTGGGACCATTCCTGCCCCACACTTGCTCTCTTGCATACCACCACAAACATCAAGCTTTTAGTCTACTGTGGACACAGTAGACTACCTCATTTCGGCGCAAACAAAGGTATCTGTACCATATTTTGCAATCCGAATCGAGCGCAGAAACCTGGACTGGTACATGTCTTCCGGCTTCGATAACATGTCAGCATCAAACAGTTGCATGTACACTGTGATCGATTCCTCAGTCACAGATGGGAGCTAAAAATATAACAATTTAATGTAATATTTGTTTGTTGTAAATGCTACTTAGTTCACCCTCCAGTTAATTGCTTCTGTTTCATCAGTAACTCAGCTATTTGAAGTTTCCATCTAGTACCTCCAAGTTAAAAAACACTGATGGAGCTCACTCACAAATAAGCTTATTCACTGGTGTGGATAATTGGGACTGTTCAAACAACTGCCTAGTCCCGAAGGAAGATTACTTTGAAATTGGTTGATTGTATCTAATTTTGTGTAATGAAATTGTTGGTACATTTACCCGCAGTGATGTACTTTATACAACAGTATGTCACTAGGAGTTGTTATTCTGTATAATGAAGTGGTCCCTTGTTTAAGAAACAAATAATGCGATAACGCATACTGCACTCTCACTGCAAATCTGGAGTCACAAACGAATCCACTATGGGTTCTTGACCAAAGTCTTCGTTGCGGAAGTACGATTCAAGCCTACAGAATTGTCACAAATCGTGGTTGGTAAGAGAAATACACTAGACAAAGTTCCAGTATTCCTAATATTAATAATTGTTGTTGATGGTCTTATGGAATGTAGCTGAGCAAAGCAATATTAAAGTAACCGAATTACATTTTATAATATACATCCTTCACCAGTATTAAGTTAATGTTAATATTGTTCTCTAACTTATAACTAGTTATATTGCGAAAATGCCCACCCGTATTAGACAATTCATAGTACATTTCACGCAGTCAGAGAGTGATATCACAAACACACATATTATCGCCCACACATACCTTTCCACAAGATCAGCTTTTCTTCCGTTCAGTTTAGCATTTCTGCGTCTTAATTCCCCTTTCAGTTCAGGAATCGTCATCTCTCCGATATCCTTACTTGCCATGGTTTTGATGACAAAATTAGTGGTAAAATTAAATGATGAACAAAGAGGCTATTATATTCGTTAAGAGCGGCACATGAGAATGAAAAAGTGAACCGGCTATCCCTGGCGCCTCCTGGTGAAACATTATCCTGAAAGTCCCTCATTCCTTGGTGTGTCACATTACAATGCTGTACTCTAATCGTGAATAGTCACAAGTGACGAGAAAGGCGGGGTGGTTTTATCAGGTGGTTTTACCGGTAAATACTACCCTGCCGAAAACAGGGCTAAGGTGCCTTAAACATATTCAATCATCATCATCAAATTTTTTATTTATACAAACAAAATTGACGTTGAAGCTGAAATTGACGTTTATTTGTGTTGAGAGTTAACCACCGATCGGATATTAATACCATGCCAGTCTGAAGGTCAGTACTTTTGACCATTTAGAATTAGCTCATTGTGGCTTCCTCAATCACCTCATCCTATTCACTAACTCATCGGCTAAGGTCGGTACTTATAATGATAACGTTATGTTTCCAGTGTCTACTATCACCTTGAGAGAAGATTACCTGTAATCAGTTTAACAAAATAGGTGTGGCTATTATTAGCCTCCTTGCGGCTTTTTTTCTTTAAGTACATGGCTGTCGTGAGATCTTTAATTAACTTATGACCACATCTCATATCAATATTCTCTTAAGATAACAACAAGGACATCACCAGCTACAGAGGCAGAACTGAAAAATAGGAAGATGACAACAATATTTAAATATGATAACCATTCTATCTCTTACTAGTTTAGTGCCAATATAATGAAGGACGAAGAGTAGATAATCTTCATATATATATATATATATATATATATATATATATATATATATATATATATATATATATATATATTTTTAAAATCAGTGTGCGACATTAATGCTCGACCGGGACCAGTGTTTCTAGAACCGGTCTAGTATCAGTGCTACAGTACTCGACGTGCCGGTCTAGTGTCCATCTATAGGCTAATCTTAGCCACTAACCGACAAATAACCAAGCTCATGATCTGTTTATTAACTTCTGACATATCAAAGAACAAACACACAAATAACTTCACTTGCTATATCCCGTCAAATCTTGGATACATGCCTTCCTGCTATGAATCATATTAACGTAACCTGGCAACGTCACAATTGAAACTCGCACCTTCCCAACTGATCAGTGTAATGAGTGTTCTGCAATTTATCAGAATATTTTGGATCAGTTTAATTTGGTGAATATGAAATAATGGCAAGTGACATAATATCGCCAATTTTTCCTGTCGCCAAAATATTATGTTGTACAGAACTTCATATAATATCCTGAAAGCGTAATTCAACAATCGGTTCACTTTGTTATTTATAATAAAACAATCACTCGTATAAAATGTATTCGTCCCTGACATTGTCTCCGTCAGATGCACTCCTAAAAGCGATTCCCTTAATCCTGTTTTGTCCAGCCATGTTTGAGAACATCAGTTTGTTGAGTAGCGAAATCAAATGCATGAAACAACCATCCTACGTGTAGTGGTTTGAGTCTAGAGATCTTGAGGCTGAGTTGAGTGTCTGCAATTTTTCGATTGGATGTCAAGGCGTCACTGACTTCGTATTGATTTCGCATGCATTGAATTTGCGAGATTTGTTATAAATTATATTCGTTTGCTGAGAATAGAAAAATAATATGAAAACTTATATTTTACACCACATTATATACAGCTTGATGTAGCCTTCTCATCATGTTAATTGCAATTTGTCTTTACAGCTTGCAAATCAGTTACCTTTGTTGTTCTATTCAACCATGGCAATGGTTTGTCAATTACTAATTCAGATCTGCTTAGAATGAAAGGCCAATGATCTAGTCTGCAGATTTGGTTATGGCTGGTGAATAACGGTGTGCTTTTAAATGTGGTTTCTCTTGAATGGCCTAGAAGCAAAAATCAACTTTCCTGACAGACCAAAATTTGCCATTTTTGGCTGTCAACAATATGTTCAAAATGACGAAATCGCCAATTTTTGCTGTCGCCAAATTAAGCTGATCTACAGTATACAGATTAGCCTTTAAAACGAAGACAAAGGTATTAGGCCTACACACTAGATGTCTAAAATCCATCAGCGGGAATTTCAGCGTCTTGTTTTCTATTTCAATTATTGTCGTGATTTCAGGGTATACGTCTTTGTTAAAAAAAAGTCGAAATTTGTAAAGTGGGAGAAGAAGCCAACTGTACAGAAATTAAAAGTTAACAATCCATCAACTAGATTTCAAACATAATATGAAAAAACGAAGAGGAAACGAACTTTCAAATCGCACTGGAAAATAGGTAAGATATTTAACTTATACTTATGTACATATCGCCATATACAAGCGTTGTGTTCAACTTTTTGTGTCATCCTACAATATATTATTATTATTTAAGTATTTATTTATTTTATTTATAGGTTATTATAGATTTTACGTACAATATTGTATTTATCTTAGAAAGTATTAACTTATTTTATGTCTATACTTTACTGGAATGTTGCTAAATATATCAACTCAATTAACATAAACTGCCGATAATTCCTGTTTTTTATGCACACTGAATGGCTGAAAGTTATTGTTAGTCGCTAGATCAATCCTGACGTCTGTTTGTTGCCTAAAACGAGTAACTGACATCATATATGGAAAATACAAGGCTTATACGGCCACGCCTTGTGGTCAAAGCTAATTTTTGGTGGCCAATATCATTTTCATATTTATCCAATAGGAATTAGTTTTATTCTAATGGTTGGTTACTCTGTTACTTTTGTCATGCATATAATATATAAATTGTTTATGTGGGTAGAAACGTCGCAATAAGTTTTGTATTTCATAGATCACGTTGAGCTGGCAACTATGAGGATAATTAATTATGCGAGAGTATATACACGGATGCTCAATGAATGCATACCGAGAGTGTTGACGTCAAACAACTGATGAATGACAGCATTTCACTGGCCAAAGGTACGTCGGATTTTACTAAGAGACAAAGATCACAGTACCAAATATTCATGATGATTCCATATAAAGTTACTGAATGTTGCCAGGAGACAAACTCCGCATATGCGCGATCGAACGTGTACGCACCTTTTTGTTGAAGCTATTGGATAAATTAAAAAAGATATTGACATCCAAAGAATTGCTTTAATGTGTATTGCAAACAGACCCCCCCCCCCTAATTAACTCAGTGATCAACGCATAATGTTTCATTTTCATGGACGTCTGAAATGTATAACTTTTGTGCTCACTCGATCTAGTGTTAAAATATTTTACTAGACCTGGAACAGTAAGACGATAGGTTAGTTTCACACACTGATATATATATATATATATATATATATATATATATATATTATATATATATATATATATATACCACATGTTTAAGTCTAGTAGCCCAGACATATGTTCAGGTATACGTAGATATGTGTGGATATATCAAGGTGTAGAAAATTTAGATTTGGATTGATGTATGTATAGTTTATTTAGATTTAGATTTATGGAGGTAGAGGTATCAAAGGAGGTTTAGAGTTGTTGATGTTCTGCGTCTGTCCTCTCTCTCTCCCTGTCTCCCCTTCTTCTCTCTCTCTATTATATATATATATATATATATATATATATATATATATATATATATATATATATATATTCACAAAACACACATTGCTCGTGCCAGACCTCAGACCTATTTCGATCCAGATTCCTTATTTCACCAATATAATAAAGTTATGTCACTATTATATCATGTTTAAGTCTATTAGCTTTGCTATATATAGAATGTAGAATCTATATTGTTGTCCTCTCATGTGGTCTGTCGAAACGACCTATTAATTCATACAATGCGGCTTGATGGATTTGTACTCCTGGAGTCGTTTGTTACTCCAGCGGGAATCTCCTTAAGTATTAAGCTGCGGACAGATTTTTTTTCCCATATTATGAGTAATTAGGTTACACTGATATATGTTACTCGCTGTTCTCGACTATGGGTCAAATTGATCAAGCGGATGGGCGCTTTAATTTAGATCCCACCACACCTAACTGCATATACTTAGGGACGCTTAGTTATGAATGGAAACATATGAGGATTAGCTGTTAGGTTCAAGTAAATCTTAGTATTTACTCATGTTTGAAACGATATTTCGTTCTAGTCCACTAATAATCTATTAAATAGTATTGGTACTTTTTTGGAGCTAAATCACTTCACTGCTTCCATATGGAGTTGGTGTACATTGTCTCACGTGATCAACAAACTGTAATGTTTCTTAACACGCCGAGGGCCTATAAAAGGCCTAACTTTTCACTCAGGTCAGAGAACAACTTCCACGCCAGACCAGTCAGACGTCTATAATAATAATAATAATAATAATAATATACGAAATTTATATAGCGCCCTATTTAACTCTAAGAAGGTTACTCTAAGGCGCTTGACAATAAATAATTCATATGGATGTAACAGATATACATCTTTAAAAATACATAATTTTTTCCAGCCAAATACATAATATATTCAGCTAGGAAAAGCTGAAACAAAAAGATTAGTTTTTATTTTATTTTTGAAGGTATCAAGGGTCTTACACTTTCTGATGGTTACTGGAAGATTATTCCATAAGGTTGCAGCAGCCTTTCTGAAACATCTATTACCGTATGTCACTCCACGTGTTGTTGGTACGGCTAAGAATGTTCCAGACTAAGACCGTAGAGATCTTGTCGGCTGATACGGAACGACAAGTTCTTCTAAGTACTGAGGAGAAGTCCATTGAAGTGCCTTAAAAGTGTACCCCAAAATCGTGTACTGCGACCTGTATATAACCGGAAGCCAATGTAGGGAGTTCAAGACTGGTGTTATATGTTCTCTTTTATGAGTGCGGGTCACTAATCTGGCAGAAGAATTCTATACTTTATGTAGCCGTGTCATCAGTGTGCTTGGAAGACCATACAGGAGAGAGTTGCCGTAATCTAGCCGATATGTTATCAGGGCATGTGCCAGTGTTTTGCAAGCATCCAATATGATGTACCGCCTGATATAGCCAATATTACGAATTTGGTAATAACAGGCTTTGGATATTGCATTTACTTGCTTCTCCATGGTTAGTGATGTATCAAAATATAATCCTAAGTTCTTTACAGACGATGCTACAGAAACAGTATTCTTATCTACCTGAAGCTCTAATTTCTCATTTATCCCAACCTGATATTTTGAGTTAAAGATAATGAGCTCTGTCTTTTCCTCGTTTAACTTAAGCATGTTTGCACTCATCCAAATACTCATATCAGCCAAGAAAGCTTCCATTTTCTTTGCAACAAAATTCAGGCACTTACCTTCTGATGTCGTCATTCCTATGGCAACACACTGAGATCTGTCACTCAGAAACGATCGGTACGTTTCATATAGTTAGGATTTGTTTAGTTATTCGAACCCAGAATAAAGCTGAGGTCAGCATCTGAGGTGTTGAATTGTTCTTTATATACAGGTTTCTTTTGGACCAGAGAAAATTACTGCTGAATGTAAACTGTGGTGTCAAAGTAGTTATCATATGTATTTAGTAAGTCTGGTATGTTTAATGTGCTTCCGCTTTTTGTACGTAGCCTACATGTAGCCACTTTCCTGTGGGCGTGACATATTTGTCGCGTACGAAAAGCGAATTAACTGGACTCCACAGGCTAATGAGTTGCCCAAACACATGTATAGGTATACATACATATCTATCGATATATGGAGGTGTAGAATTTTATATTTAGATTGATGTATGTATAGCTTATTTATATTTATGGTGGTAGAGGTATAGCTGGGCTCCACAGGCTGATTAGCCTCTGTATGTGTATCCTAAAACACACACACACTCAACACACACACACGTACGAACGCAATGGAACAACAAGCCGAGGTCGGTGGTGGAAGGACAGACCAGGTATAATGACAAGGTGAGAATATAAATCAATGAGTGAATGAGGTTTTTGTAGCCACCAAACTGGGAAGACCCGTGACATATAGCCGAGAGGTGACACCGCTAGGTATCACTCTACAAATATAGGATTGAGTCATATTTGAATTCACAAACTGGAATCTAACAGTCCCGTGTTCTAACCGACTGCGCTATTGGATTGGCCAAGGTGAGAGTGTATAGTTGATTAAATTGAATGGTATAATTTGCTTAATTACATTATGTAATTAAACCGTACTCTTCCAAAGTGTGAAAATTTCGGGTACCAAACCGACCTAAATCCCCGAAATATTGTGTTTTCAGTAAACAATGGAAAATGTCTGGTAATAATCATTATGTCGATAACTTATTAATACCAAGAAATATTAACACAAGTTTCGGTATTGTTACAGAATTCCTTTTATAGGAGTACAGATTATATATGGTGGCAACATTTACTCCGCTACATCGTACGTGCTTCTAAAAATATCTCACTTGAACTTTGACGTCTCCTAGTTCAACTCGATACGGAGGTATGGCGTTTATACAGCAGATCCTGAATTACCTCTTATCTATAACCATCGTAGCCGCTAATGGGATGATATTCTTCGCGCTGGTCCGGATGAGGTCGACCAAGAAGACGACGATGATCATCTTCGGTCAGCTGACGATGTCAAACTTCATGATTGGGCTAATTTTTCTAGTCAGAAGCGTCTGTGTGACACTATCGTTAAGGAGCATCGTCGGATGTCAGCTCATTCTGATCGCACTCTTCGCTTCGATCTTAGTATACGTAAGCAACTTGTTTTTCCTTTCCGCTGGACTGTACGGAACCATGAAACGGATGAGGACCAAACGGGAACTAGTGTCCAGTCGGCATGCCGTCGCGTTGTCGGTGTTCAATTGGATCGCTTCTACAGGGACTTGTTTCCTCGGAATGGCCATGCGCAATACCGAGATGGAAGACGTCTTCTTCGACCAATGTTTCATAACCGACTTCGTCTTTCTGCCGAAATACGTCATCTTTTTGACAACACTACTGCTGTTCTTTCTAACCTCGACCATCGTCTGCTACGTGCTCACGTTGATTCTGTTGAAGAAAGCCACCACCAGGAATGCGGCTGCGCAATTCGCGGTATCCACGGTAGAGGTGAATCCCGCGCCGTCCTCGCACCGGGCCGAAGGGAAGCGTCTTAAAACCCAAAGACAACATCTCCGGGTGATAATAAGTATTATCCTACTGATTGGTCTTAGTTGGGGATTGATGGCAATCATACTCTATGTGTACTCCTTCTGTCAAATATGTATTGTTGCTCTGCCGGTCGTCAAATATATTATTCAGATTCTCTTAATAATACCGCTCTTCGGCAATGGGATCATTTATTTCGTTAAAATTCCTCAATTTCGAACTGTATTTCGGCAATTGTTTTGCTGTGGCGTCCGAGGTCAAACCGATCGGGTCTACCCTTCCACAACAACCACCGAAGGCTAAACCTTAATTTCTAATCATGATCCGTCTAAGGTGTACACTGCCTCGTTCATTGTGTGTACAAACATTACTTATAATGTTCCATTGTTTATGAAAATGTATATGTCATCCTGATGATAATGACGATTGTAAGAAAACAAACTATGAATCGTTTAGTGTTATTTCTTCCCCAAATAGACGTATATGCAAATATATAAAACACTATTCAACTCCACTGGAATATTTATGGTTCATTTTAAAATAGAATGATGACGTTTTTAGGTATTACAATATTCCAAA
>JAODUP010002456.1:0-11507 GCA_025642065.1 Paralvinella palmiformis
TGACAGACGTCTCAGCAGGTCGTCCAAAGCGACGCACCAGAATGCCAGCAAGATATAAAGACTTTATTTCTAAGTGAGATATATATATATATATTAGTTTTATACAACTATATGTGTAAAGTGAAGCTGAATGGAGTGAATGTAATTATGATGTAAAATAAAATGCATTGTTCTGTAAGATTTTATAATTTGTTTTATCAGAGTTAGTTTCAAAAAAAATATGTATATATATATATATATATATATAATAATGTAGCTTATCAATTGACTTGAGATAAATCATTATCTAGGTGTAAAATTCAGTGTTATTGTCGGATATTCAAAATTTGAATTTAAGATTGTTCGAAATTTACCTATTACAAATACTTGTTTAACTTGTGAAACATGAAATGATACATTTTCAATAAATGTAAGGGGGGGGGGATGTAATGTTGTCAATCCATAACAGTCCACAATTAATTATATCAAGGACTTAATGTTGGTATTTAGAATTGTAACGGACCGGAAACAGTTTAGAGAATAAACCAGACGGTCAAGGTTGTATCTGTGATTTATTAATAATATACTTGATGACAATCTACAAACATCACAATATATATATATATATATATAGATATATATATCTTCATCTCTCTAATTTAAAAAAAAATTGCTGGGTATAAAAGTTATATTAATTTAAAGCAGAAAGACCATAGAAATAAATCATTCCTTGAATTTTATTTGATATTCTTATTGAAAGGTTATAATTTAAAATATGCAGCAATTAAAATTAGCACCGATATTTATCAAACAATCATCGAACAGAGCTTATTACATTCACTGTAATTATACATTTTAAATAACCATGCAAACCTCAAATTTAATACAATTAACTGCATGGCCGCATACACAAATCTTGAAAACAAAACAAAATACATATATTTTAGCTTCCACCTGATACCGAAAGCCTTAGATTAAAATCTTGTTTAGTGTAATATATATATATATATATATATAATGATGATTATCGATGTTTTACAGCCACTTTTGTGGGGCGCCTCCGTGGTCTAGCGGTAGCGTGTTGGACTACAGATCACTACCACCCGTGTTCAAATCTCGGCGCGGGCATATCTGAAGGTTGTTCCGTCTTTGACTTCGCCTCATTACCTTTGGAGGTCGCTCGGCCCATTTAGCCTACCTTGTGCACAAAAGTGGCCGTAAAACATCAATCATCATCACAGCCACTTTTGTTCACATGATAGGCTAAATGGTATGAACGACCTCCAAAGGTAATGAATGAAGTCAAAGATGAAACAACCTTCAGATATGGCCATGCTGAGATTCGAACACTACTGGTAGTGATCTTTGGTCTAACACACTACCGCTAGACCATGGAGATGCCCCTATATATATATATATATATATATAACCGTATTGCAAATACAGCTTATATAGTATACTTACATCTAATAATCAGTTTGCCTTCAACACTCAACATAGTAAAGACATATGTGTATATATGCCTTCAAAGAGGCTGTACTAAAATATTGGAGTTTGAATAGTAATGTATATTTGATCATGTTTTTTTGGATGCATCCATGCAAAGCTTTTGATCATGTAAATCAGTATTGTTCTATTTGAGAAACTTATAAAGCGGGGCATAAATTTGTATATACATGTAGTTAGGATTTTAATATTTTGGTATACTGTATACTCAAAGAAATGCATGTACGTTGGTAAAATAACATTTGTCCTATAATTATTCTGTTAGTAACGGGGTGCGTCAAGGAGCAGTTATATTTCTCCTTGTCTTTTTGTGTTTATATGGATGATCTCAGTAAAAAATTATAAACAAGGTAAATGATGGATGTATATAATAGGTTCCACGTTAATTAACCATTTGACGTATGCCGACGACGTAGTGCTCATGGCTCCTTCATCTATGGGTTTATCAATGTTATTATCTGTGTGTTCAGAATATGAGTTAGAACAATAGTGCCAAAAATAACGTATACGTTATGAAATTTTGTTGTAAAAGAGTTAATTCAAATATACACATTCCGAACTTTGTGCTAAATGGTGAAACATTACTCAGAGTTAGTAAGTGTAAATATCTTGGACATATTATCACAGAAGATCTCAGTGACAATGATGACATGTCGAGGCAATATAAAATAATTTATGCTCACGGTAATGGCTGATTGATTTAAAAGTTTTAAATCTGTCAAAAATCTTTACTTTATTTATATCCTACTGTACTTCATAATATACATGGCAGTTGTGGTGTTACTATTGAGCAGAGTCAATTAGAAAACTGTGTGTAGCCTACAATAATCTTTTTAGATTGTTAGGCAATGAACCTCGAGAGTTTAGTACGAGTTAGATTGTTTGTGTCAAGACCCATATATAAAATGTTAATAAGGAAAAATGTGTATAATTTTTATGTGCATACATATAGCTAGATCGGACAATGCATTATTACAGAGTATCATGTATACTTCACCTCTTTGGATTTTTGAAAAGGCCGCTGCAAAATAAGAATTTCCGTATATCTCAGCCTCTTATTGACATAGAAACGTCATTCAAAATGCTCTTACTATGTCAGTAGTAACAACAGCATACTGAAATATGCCTATCTCAACTTAAGAGTTTTAATTGCTAGTTTTGTTTAACTGAAATCATGAAAAGATGCTCTGCATCTCACGAACAGATTACACATCATCTTCATCATCATCACTGTCACCATTTCCAATGTTACAGTCTTCATCGATTGTACAATTTTTCGCCGCACAAGCAGAGTTCTGTGCACGGTAAGTTATTCCTTCTGCATGAACATCTTTGTGTAGAGCAGTTGGTTTTGCACTGGCATCTGACAAACTCGACGATGGCCTGTTGTGCAGGAAGAACCGTGATAGTCATTGGCAGCATCTGACCACCCGTGTCCTTATAGTAACCGAATTTCAATGGTTCAGAGGGCTGTTGGGACTCATGTTCACGTTTCTGATGACCCTGTGAGAAACCTTGGTGTTCTACTGGACAACTCTCTTTCCATGTCTTCGCAGGTGAACAGGGTTGTTCAATCATCATGCTTACATTTGACAAACATTGGTAAAGTTCGAAACAAACTCACCGAAAGTTCCACCAAATTGTTAGTTCAATCACTCGTCATCTCCAGGTTGGACTACGGTAACAGCTTACTTTGTGGCCTTGCTATTAATCTGATGACCAAGCTGCAATTGGTTCAAAACAAGGCGGCACGATTGGTTACCCTGACGAAGAAACGAGACCACATAACACCTGTACTATGTATCAGCCCACAAGACAGTTGTGATCATCTTCCCACATCATGTTGCAAATACCGAAGACTAGGACAGTCCGATATGGAGATCATGCATTTTCTGCATATGCACCGAACATGTGGAACATGCTACCATAACATATTCGACAATCTGACACTATCTCTTGTTTTAAATCTCGCCTAAAAACTCATTATTTTAAACTAAAATACCTACACTAGTCAATTTGTGTACTCATGTGCTATTACGAATTATTTTAATATTTTGTATCTATCACACCAATCATATCTATGCCATGTATTGTTATACACTATTGTCAAAGCGCTTTTGAACAATTCTGGAAAATGCACCATACAAAATTCAATTTATTATTATTCTATTGTTGCTGCATGACGGTGGCTTGACACCACATCCGGCTTTGTCACCGTACGCGCTTGGTGTGTTCCTCAAGTGCGCCAAGTGTAGGTGGTAACCTGTTGCTTTCAGCGAGTTGTAGGCATAATTGTAATGCGGACACCCTTCGGACAGTACCTCGAGCAAACAAAGGTCGTCTTTCACCTCCTGTGTTAGATCACCTTCCACTGGTAGTTTCACGAGTGCTCTGGGTTAGTCCACGCCAGCTTTCGTGTACTATTGAAACCATTGTGTTTTGCCTATTCCTGAAAATTTTCGAACATTGTCCGCTCCAGTGAATGCGTGGAATATAGATAGGTAAAGCTTGCGCCTTTTCTTTGTACAAGTTCTCCAGATTGGCTCAATATCCACCGTACCTGCTACCATCGGAAGCGATGTCCTTTTGCAGAGCTTGTGGTAGTTTGCCACGGCCAGAACCAAGATGTCGGTATCAGGAGTGAAGAATACTAGTTGTGCGTCAGGACACGGCTGTGATGCCCCTCCTGCCAAGCAGATCAGGAGCGTATCGACCTCATCGTGATTGTTGTCTTCAAAGTGCAGGTTTCTGTTGCTTCTGGTGTGACCTGATGCTGATATGATAACTAACTGAGGTGAGTTTTTTTGTAATCGAGGGCAAGGTAGTCTGCCAGGTCTGCTTTTCTTTATTCATGTGATAGAAACCGTGTCAGCGGGATGTGTTTGATATTCGTATCATCTGCAATCTGATACTTTCCTTGTCGTCGTCTCTCTAGTTTTCTCTTTCAGTGAGTCGGGTTTGTATATATCAAATACCAGAATAACCTCACTGAATCCTGCTGTCAAACTCGTGAGCCTGTCGTTGAAACTCTGGGCTAGATCGTTTAATGTGCTGATTGTCCCTGTTTTTTTCTTCAGTCATCTTCTGGACAAGAATCATTCCGTCAACACTGGCGATATTCAGATTTGTTGAGGATGTTGCAGATGATAATACAGGATCTTGGTCAACATCCTGCTTATTGGCTGCTGGAGTTTCTGTTTGTTCATGGGTCAATCTGTGTTTGCCAACTGCTCAATGTTGTGTATCAGTTTGGTCCCTTTCAGGTCAACTGTCTGATAACGGATTTTTATATACATAAACATCTTGTTGTTCTGGTTTTTGACTGGTGCCCAAAGACTGACATCTCCATTGATACGTTCAGCGACACAATCTTCATAAAGCCTCTGTCCGATGTCAAGATTTGTGGAACATATTCTTGTGGTACATATGCATGTGTGATGAAATTGATTGTACAGCTGGTAGCCTTCAACAACAAATGGATTCCCGTGGCTCAATATTACAGCTTTGATTTTGTTAACAACTTCATCTTCTTGCCTGACAGCAGTAGGTCGTACATCATGGTGTCCTTCTGGCTTGTTTACCTTAAGCCCGAACTGCTATTTCAACTCGGTTGAGATGCACGACATCTCCGGAGAAGCCAAGACCAACCGCTGCCTAGCATTTGCATTATTCGAAATGCCAACTAAGCCAGAATGGACCTTCATCATCCTATTGAGTCTGCACCTATTGAGACAAGCGGGATCTCGCTCTTGGTGACAGATATGTCTCCTCCTTCAAGTTCTCGCCATGTTGCTGGATGCTTTGTCTTCATTTGCTGCATATCGGCGATGTACTTTGCCCAGAGGCGTTTGTATTTGATTTGATCCAACGCAAAAAAACAGCTTACTGTGTACATCTCCAGCTTCCAGATGGAGAGCAAAATCAGCATTTCTGGATGCTTTAACAAAGAACAAGATGATTTCAACCCGGTGGAGGTAATTCATCATTGACGTGAACATAGCGTTAGATGACTTCTGATCTTCCCACCTTCTTCCCAGCTGTTGAATGACATCTTCATTGGTCAGGGCTTGAAACAGGCTAGTGTTAGCAATCCTGATATATTCTGGTACATCCCTTGCACCAGAAGCCATGTTGGTACAGTGCCATGTCAAAAGTTATGACAGTTGGATGGTCTTGACAAACTACAAAGCTCTTCAGTTTAGATGATTGCAATATCACAGTCGGCTTTGTAGACCACTCCTGTTCAACCTATGGAAGTAGGTGCAAAGCACCTACCCCAGTTAGTGACTGGCCAGATGACACAAGTGATTTGTAGCCTGCCCAGCCTGGAATCTTTCCTTGTGATCCACTCTCTGCTGATCTCAAGAGAAAGCAGATGCAATCATCCAACCAATAGTGGTTAGTTCATATGATTCAGCAATACCTGTGGAACACACTTTAAATTCTTGTTCTTTCTTGTCTGGCCCAGGTTTCGGTTTGCTACATAGCTTAATAGGTAAATGATAAGGAAGAACTGATAAGTTTGAGGCAATACTAAGTTCTAGATTGGGTGCGATTTGTTCTCCTGGTGCATCAGCCTACTAATACATTGCTGTGATTGAGCCATGTGTAGTGCGTCTGCCATCTACAGTGTCCTCAGCAGAGTCTGTATTGTCAATGGCGAAGAAGACAAATGTACCCTTCTTGAGGAAAGGAGGTAGATACAGTCCATCAAATTGTTTTATGTTTTCAACAACATAATTGGCAATTGCTGTTTCTAAGAGCAAGGTACGGCTGTATGATACGCAGTAGTTCTGTACATGGAGGATGTCCATCAGCATCTTGTTCCTGGTGTTATGATGAACAGCGAGTGCCAACCCTAAACCCTGTGGGTTATCTCATGAGTGTGGTGTTCGGAATGTGTCCGAGTCTTTCTTGGGTATGTGTTACACTTGTCTCCTGGTTTTGAAGGCATACATTATATTTTGACTTATGGTTAACGAAGATCTGTCAACTGTCCTACTTCTCATCTCCGTTTTCGGCTGTTCATCAGGTCCCATTAAAGGTCACCGTATCAGACTGTAGAGCCCGTTGGGAATATCGTCTCTTGTGTTGGATACTCTAATTGTGCCTGTTTCCTTCTTCTCCCCAGCAAATATTTGTATTGCTGTTGCGTAGCAGTTTAACTGTCTTGTATATCATCATTGTGTTTTCCATTTCACTAGTGACATTTTGTATCAAGAAAGAGTTGACCATATCTTCTTCATGTACTTCAGGACAGTAAAGAACAGATGGTTTTATTCTCTCTGTCTGCCTCACTGACTTCATAGTTGCTAATTTTGAAAGAATTTTGTCCTTTAGCCATTATCTTGTCAGAGGTGGAATCTGCTTTTGTGCCTCATCACTGCCGCCAAACATAGATATATAGGTAGTCTCGATGTCATCCATTCGTAGATAAGCCTTGTTTTGAGTTTGTAAATCAACTTCATTCATTTACAAACTCAAAAAAGGCAAGGTGTTTTATTTTACGGGACATTTCCCTATCAAATCATGACAGAATCTTATAATATTGTAATATTTCAGAATCTTTTAGCTCTCTGATTTCACAAAAAAAACGTGATTAGTTACAGGTTATCATTTACTGCGTTTGCATGTTGGCATTTTTGCATGCAAGTTATCTGGTGTTTTATTTGTCGGGACATTTCCCTATCAAATCATGACATAATCTTATAATATTGTAATATTTTAGAATATTTGAGCTATCTGATTTCACAAAATAGCCATGATTAGTTACAGGTTACCATTTACTGCGTTTGGATGTGTATTTTCGAGTTTTATACAGCCTATATTTGCTTAGCTTGTTAGTAATATAGATCATCCTTCATTCATACTTATGTATGCTTTAATGGTGTTGAACCAAACAATAAGCACATATAGATTTTAATAACCTGTCTACTACTTAACTTGAGGATTTTAGATAATTAACAAAATGCAGTTATTGCCTAATTCATGCCTTGTATGACATCATTTTTAGGATATTTATTGGATCAGTTGTGGTGTGTGCAATGAGAAATAAGACGTAGATAAAATACATTATTGCTGGTCTTCTTTACCTTTTATTTATTTGATGTCGTTGTTTTATTTTTGTTGTCGTCGTTATTTTCTATAAAATAAAGAAGTGTTATTCAATTGTATATCCTAGTAAAGAAATATTTTTACAATACACTAAACCATTTATTATACACAATTTTCAATAAATTTAAACAATAAAATGTGTCCAAGGCAAGTATACAATAAACATCGGCATAAGAGCATGAAACATAAGTAAATTATCTCGATATGTTTTGAAGCCTCCACCAAGAATACTATTTTTAAACAAATGAAGGTGTTAAATATCCATCAAATACTTTTCATATTGACCAAAATTGCTTGGTATTTTACATATAATCAAGAAATATTGTGAGGTGTTTGCAGCTATAAAGCGATTACTTTTCTATTTTTCCTGCTGTGGTTAATCTTTTGATTATGTGTTACGAATTATAGCGGCATATGCAATTGATTCTTAAATAGAACATTGTAAACAATTGTTGGATTTCAAGATAGCTAACATCTGCGACGCCATCACTATTAGTCGTTTAAGAAGCAAATAATAATCGATTGAATGCCATAAAATGAACGACGTATCAGTTCTAATGTAGAAAGTATCTCAAAAGAGATTAGCTCCTACCCATGAAGTGATTCGGGTATTTCCCTCCATTATTTGAGAAAGTACACCACTAAAACCTGGTTATGTTTCACTTTTGTTTATGATATTAAGCAGCAAACGCCTTTCCGGCGTCTCTTTAAAATTGACCACATAGTAGATATTGGAATTAAACTCCCATTTGAAAGATATTATCGTTTAAATGTTGTGCTTCGGCTTACCCATCACATTAGACTTTATTTTGGAATTCTACAAATTTTCAAATGCCCGTTTTGAAAATTAGCTAAATTTCGTGTAAATAATTATATCAAATGTTAACACGGTTTTCATCTAGGCAAATTGAAGATCTAAAAGTCCCTGGTTCGATCCCGGGTCTGGGCATTACCCTGACATATTTGGGGGTTGGCATTTTTGCATGCGAGTTAGCTGGTGTTTAATTTTTCGGGACATTTCCCTATCAAATCATGACAGAATCTTATAATATTGTAATAATTTAGAATATTTTAGCTCTCTGATTTCACAAAAAAAGCCATGATTAGTTACAGGATACC
Source organism: Paralvinella palmiformis (assembly GCA_025642065.1). Classification (NCBI taxonomy): domain Eukaryota; kingdom Metazoa; phylum Annelida; class Polychaeta; order Terebellida; family Alvinellidae; genus Paralvinella; species Paralvinella palmiformis. Next base: position 8,719 of record JAODUP010002456.1, read on the forward strand.
ATTTACTGCGTTAGCATGTGTATGTTGGGGTTGTATACAGCCTATATTTGCTTAGCTTTTTAGTAATATAGATCATCCTTCATTCATACTTATGTATGCTTTAATGGTGTTCAACCAAACAATAAGCACATATAGATTTTAATAACCGTCTACTACTTAACTTGAGGATTTTAGATAATTAACAAAATGCAGTTATTGCCTAATTCATGCCTTGTATGACACCATTTTCAGCACATTTATTGGATCAGTTGTGGTGTGTGCAATGAGAAATAAGACGTAGATAAAATACATTATTGCTGGTCTTCTTTACCTTTTATTTATTTGATGTCGTTGTTTTATTTTTGTTGTCGTCGTTATTTTCTATAAAATATAGAAGTGTTATTCAATTTTATATCCTGGTAAAGAAATATTTTTACAATACACTAAACCATTTATTATACACAATTTTCAATAAATTTTAACAATAAAACGTGTCCAAGGCAAGCATACAATAAAAATCGGCATAATAGCATGAAACATAAGTAAATTATCTCGATATGTTTTGAAGCCTACCCCAAGAATAATGTTTTTAAACAAATGAAGCTGTTAAATATCCATCAAATACTTTTCATATTGACCAAAATTGCTTGGTATTTTACATATAATCAAGAAATATTGTGAGGTGTTTGCAGCTATAAAGCGATTACTTTTCAATTTTTCCTGCTGTGGTTAATCTTTTGATTATGTGTTACGAATTGTAGCGGCATATGCAATTGATTCTTAAATAGAACATTGTAAACAATCGTTGGATTTCAAGATAGCTAACATCTGCGACGCCATCACTATTAGTCGTTTAAGAAGCAAATAATAATCGATTGAATGCCATAAAATGAACGACGTATCAGTTCTAATGTAGAAAGTATCTCAAAAGAGATTAGCTCCTACCCATGAAGTGATTCGGGTATTTCCCTCCATTATTTGAGAAAGTACACCACTAAAACCTGGTTATGTTTCACTTTTGTTTATGATATTAAGCAGCAAACGCCTTTCCGGCGTCTCTTTAAAATTGACCACATAGTAGATATTGGAATTAAACTCCCATTTGAAAGATATTATCGTTTAAATGTTGTGCTTCGGCTTACCCATCACATTAGACTTTATTTTGGAATTCCACAAATTTTCAAATGCCCGTTTTGAAAATTAGCTAAATTTCGTGTAAATAATTACATCAAATGTTAACACGGTTTTCATCTAGGCAAAGCCAATGTCAATTTTTGCCGGCCTAGATAGCTCAGTTGGGAGAGCGTTAGACTGAAGATCTAAAATTCCCTGCTTCGATCCCGGGTCTGGGCATTACCCTGACATATTCGGGGGTTGGCATTTGTGCATGCGAGTTAGCTGGTGTTTTATTTTTCGGGACATTTCCCTATCAAATCATGACAGAATCTTATAATATTGTAATATTTTAGAATATTTTAGCTATCTGATTTCACAAATAAAGACATAATTAGTTACAGGTTATCATATACTGCGTTTGCATGTGTATTTTGGGGTTGTATATAGCCTATATTTGCTTAGCTTTTTAGTAATATAGATCATCCTTCATTCATACTTATGTATGCTTTAATGGTGTTCAACCAAACAATAAGCACATATAGATTTTAATAACCGTCTACTACTTAACTTGAGGATTTTAGATAATTAACAAAATGCAGTTATTGCCTAATTCATGCCTTGTATGACACCATTTTCAGCACATTTATTGGATCAGTTGTGGTGTGTGCAATGAGAAATAAGACGTAGATAAAATACATTATTGCTGGTCTTCTTTACCTTTTATTTATTTGATGTCGTTGTTTTATTTTTGTTGTCGTCGTTATTTTCTATAAAATATAGAAGTGTTATTCAAATTTATATCCTGGTAAAGAAATATTTTTACAATACACTAAACCATTTATTATACACAATTTTCAATAAATTTAAACAATAAAACGTGTCCAAGGCAAGCATACAATAAAAATCGGCATAATAGCATGAAACATAAGTAAATTATCTCGATATGTTTTGAAGCCTACCCCAAGAATAATGTTTTTAAACAAATGAAGCTGTTAAATATCCATCAAATACTTTTCATATTGACCAAAATTGCTTGGTATTTTACATATAATCAAGAAATATTGTGAGGTGTTTGCAGCTATAAAGCGATTACTTTTCAATTTTTCCTGCTGTAATTAATCTTTTGATTATGTGTTACGAATTGTAGCGGCATATGCAATTGATTCTTAAATAGAACATTGTAAACAATCGTTGGATTTCAAGATAGCTAACATCTGCGACGCCATCACTATTAGTCGTTTAAGAAGCAAATAATAATCAATTGAATGCCATAAAATGAACGACGTATCAGTTCTAATGTAGAAAGTATCTCAAAAGAGATTAGCTCCTACCCATGAAGTGATTCGGGTATTTCCCTCCATTATTTGAGAAAGTACACCACTAAAACCTGGTTATGTTTCACTTTTGTTTATGATATTAAGCAGCAAACGCCTTTCCGGCGTCTCTTTAAAATTGACCACATAGTAGATATTGGAATTAAACTCCCATTTGAAAGATATTATCGTTTAAATGTTGTGCTTCGGCTTACCCATCACATTAGACTTTATTTTGGAATTCGACAAATTTTCAAATGCCCGTTTTGAAAATTAGCTAAATTTCGTGTAAATAATTACATCAAATGTTAACACGGTTTTCATCTAGGCAAAGCCAATGTCAATTTTTGCCGGCCTAGATAGCTCAGTTGGGAGAGCGTT
>JAODUP010002462.1:0-11587 GCA_025642065.1 Paralvinella palmiformis
ATCACTCGTACAAATATCCCAGATTGGATCAATGTCGATGATTAAACAAACTAATAGATCACTCTTTTAGATCTGTCTGTTATGTGTACTCTTAATTTTGTTGTTATTTTGTTATTGTGGTTGTAGTTGTTATTGTTATTGTTATTGTGGGTCTAGTAGTAAAAGTAGTATAGTAGTTGTTATTGTTGTTTTTGTTGACATTTTGCTATTGTTGTTGTAGGTTTTGATACTATTATAGTTGGTGTATTAGTTGTTGTTACTGTTGTGGTTTTCGTTGTAGTTGTTGTTTAACCAATAAACAATCTCGAAATGTAAAAAGGAGAAATTAAAAAAGATAATTTGTTCAGTTATAAGTTTAACGATGGATTTGAACCTTTATTCAAGAGATCTGTGTCAAACACGGTACTAGTTCGTATACAAATACTCCTTAGAACATAGATTATCCTGAATAACGTGTGTTTTCTTCTATTTGTAATTCATTCAATACCGACACGTGACCTGTCCTGGTGACGTCAGTAAACAAATCCGTCATTCCGACGGCATTAACATAATATATTATCAACTTCCAGTCACATTACGTCATGACCGTGAATCACCATAAAAATTATATTTGTGAATTAGTTTTTTATTCAAATTGTTATGAATTAATCTGTCTATTATAAATATAATAACCCATTAGATATATATTATAGTCACCCATTAGAAGGCTATTATACCTATCTATTTGATATATAATAGAATCACCAAATATATTTGTTCAATTAAGTTTTTGTTACCTATAATCAAACGCGAATATATACTATGACATCCTCTAGTACTGATGATGTTCTGAAGAATTTCTATGACGAAACGTGTGGTTCTCATAACACCATGAAGAATCCATGATTGCCACTTTATAGATGCTTAAAGCTGATTACTGTCGTAACCATAGTGACTGATTGACAACAACATCGGCACGATTAACATTATTACATTAAAAATTATATCATTAATTTAAATCTAAACTAAATTAAATCATTTTATCAAACAAATTTTGAAATAAAATCAACATTATAAGTTACTAAATCAGCGCCCATACTTGTTGAGATGCCGCTGTTTGGATGTTTGTGTACAGTTCCTGGTATTGTTTTTCAGTTCTGACATATGTGAACTTTGTGACTATTTCAAGGCAGACCTTAAAGCATGGCATATGATATATAGCAAGCTAGACAACTAAAAGAAACTAACTGAAACGACAGGAAAAATTATTATATATAAATTCCTTTGAAGATAATGAGGGCGGGGCCTTCTTTATGTCTCACATAATATTAATTATATAATGATATAAGTTAATTCGATTCAAATCTTGAAATATATATATATATATATATATATATATATATATATATATATATATATAGTGCTAATCTAAGAGTCGATTTTCACAATGCCATACAAAATATTGCAGATTAGCGTAAATAATTAACTCATATCACACGTACACTGTTATGTACACCTCATCTGTGGTTACTTCTCGTTTGAATGTTCCGAGTTTGCGAAGCAGATATATCATGAGAGGTGCGATAACATCTCGCTCAACCACATCCTCGTCAGCCATAACAACGTGAAAACAATCTCAATTAACCTGTTTTGTGAAATAAATATCCCACAGTATCAGGGAGAAGTACTTCGATAATCGCCCCTCAATACATGCACCATTGTTCTTAACTTGTTTAAGCTCAAATTTATGGAAATGTATACTTGCTACTGGATCCTATTAAATAGAGAGATGGTGTTGTGAACCAATCATGACCTATATTCTAGTTGCATGGCGGTGAATAAATATTTAATTTGAAGTTCATGATATCTATATTATATATATTATATATATATATATATATATATATATATATATATATATATATATATATGATTGTCCAAATTACAATTCATATTACGGCAAAATAATTACAAATATGGCACAAATTTGGCTATTTACACAAGGAAAGTTACAGTTAATCTGTATAATCAGGTAAAATGTATATTATCTTAAATTTCCAGGTAATACGTCTATTGTAACTAGATTTAATACAGATTAGCTGAAAATTTCAGGTAATATATATATTTTGAGTGCTCGAATGATATCTACACACTAGAAGAAAAGGTATCATAGATGTTGTCACATTCTGATTAAGAAAACAACTGATTTGTATTCTATGTCCTTCATGTTTACCAGCAAGTAAACAGACCATTGAATATCTATGATCTTAAAATAAAACTAAGGTGTAAGGAATAGGTGGCCACCAAAACAAATCACCCCCTCTTAAAAGTAAATTAGCATATAATTGAATCAACAAATACTGGACCAAAAACTGCAATATTCTACTATTATGATCATCAATAATCCCGAAATTAATATTGAACCACCCAGTGTAGACAAAGTCAAACAAATATAGACCAGGTCAAACAAATGGTAATAGCTCAATCGATTAACATAACGATGCAATTTGGAATACCTCATTGATTTGGTATTTACATATCCTCTTCGTCCTCAGTGGGACGCTACAACAATAATGTTCCTCCACAGGGTTCTGTCGTTTGGTCCGGCCTGAGCCTGACATATTGCCAAATGTCTGGCTCAAGTCTGCTATGGTGCCCCTTGTGGTAGTTCTAAATGTTGAAGTAGTTTCTGTTACGGTCCTATTTTTACAAGGTAGGAGTGTTAGCCCCAACCTCCAACCTGATGAACAGAGTGTTGGGTTTCGTCTGATCCCTCCTCTGAGACCCACCGGGCTTGGTTAAAGCTACCAGGGCCCTACGCCCCCGCTGGTATAGCTTTCAGATATGCAAGACACCTCACCATCGGCAAGATAACAGCACAGAGGAAGGTACCCCAATAATTTGTTCAGGAGAATTAATCAGAGTCCGAAATTAGCCGTTTCCCGGTTACACGAGGTAATGTACTTTGACTTTGGGTAGATTGTAGACCTGATGTTTCCCGACCGGATAACCTAGAAATATTAGTAACTTCTATTGAAATTTACATCGTGATCCAACATCATCCGTAAACTTTGTTTTTCAGTTTGATTTTCCAGCCTCAAGGTCAGAGAATTATTTTTATATCTTTGGATGTTTCACGATTCTTTGGTCGTCAACATAGATTCAACAAACCAACAATGCAACGTGCGTCGAGAAGATGGCTTTGGTTCGATTTTTTCTCGAAATAATAGAAAAAGAGGTTCTGTTGTCCATGGCTCATTATTTCTTGCCAGTAGTCGTTTGAAGCATGTAATATTATTAGGGAAAGAAACGACGAAATAATTTGTCTGAACAGTTCGGATTGTTAGTCAACAAATATTCAGTTGTCAATGAGGTAAGAGAAAACATTACAAACCACAATGACTAGAAGACTACTGACTAGTTCTAAATATTATGGACAAGATATGCAAGTTAAAATTAAATTTACATGACCCGAGCTCAATTACATTTGTTGGTAACATATCCCCATCAGGTTTGTTTCCGTGCTGTTACATGAAAACCAATTAGGAAAATGAATTTATATATATATATATTTGTTAATCCAAGATTAGCAATTTGAATATAATTTGCTATAATTCGGCCTGAAAGAGTAATATTATAGTTAAATCAGCTTAATGGAGCCAATGAAAACAATTAGGTGGTTTGATGTGATCTTTATGAAAATATTTTGCAGTGAATTGACACTTGAGTACATTCGGGCTGATAAGGTGTAAATATAATTGTGTGCAAATGAGCCACACATTAATGTTAATGTTATATATGTAATAAATTCACAAAACACATTCACGCCGATATTAATAAATTCCTGGTATATATTATATACATTTATTTAATACAGAACGAAAACATTTAAAATATAGAATGGTTAATAATCAAGAGTGTTTACCTTAAAGATATGGTCTTCCTTTGATCATTTCGGTATTATGGATAACTTGGGGTTGCCACAAATATTTACAGGTTACACGGTAGCGTAACCTTCAAAAGATTTTAATTTCAGACCTTAATAATGATGTTTAAACATTAACTAACAAAAGTTAAATTAATAGGTCAAACAAAGTTAATAGTCAGCGTTCATCTGGCAAAATAGACACAATAAATAAGAAGATTTGTATACATATTCATAAACAATACTTCGGATGTGGGCACTTCCTATTTGAATCAGTTTGGTACCATCATCCATTGTACATGTAAGTAGACATGCTATTTAAAATAAATTGAAAAACCTTTATTTAGGTTCGCTGTTGTGTACACTAACTCTAAATTAAGGCTAATATCATCGAATAAGAAATTAGTAACCACTTTAGATAAACTAATACACACATACACATTTATTTCAATTCAATTCAAATGTATACACACACAAAGATATGTATGCACTCACATACACACTTACATGCACACTCATCCATAGATATAATTACATACATACACACAGATACATGTATACAATATATATGTTGTCAGTAGTACTCGTAGCTCAATCGGTGAATGGGTGAGAGGCTTGTTTACACTCGGAATTAGTCTCACTGAGGCCATATCACCCACTAATGACTTCCTTTGGTAAAATTTCTTGTAAACACAGTTGATGCTGGAATTTGAACTCTAGCCTCAACAAATTGATCATTGTTAACGGTAACGATTATGATAAATTACAGGACATTATCCCTTGTTATTCCCCCTCCCTCTTCCCCCCAAAGGAATTCTTAATTTGCGTCTATGATAGTGAAATATTAATTTGTCCCGACATTTCATGATGTCACAAAAGCTAAGTTCTAATATTTCTTCATTAGTATAGTTCAAGAAATTACACGGTTATGTGTTATATGTTAAAAGCAAGATATTTCCACGAGTACTTTTGACCAGATAAAGACATAAACATCAAATATATCTAGAGAAACACTAATGGGGCTAGAAAAAAACGAACGAGAAAAAAATGGAAAAACATCATTCAAAATGATGAAATAATTAAAATCAAAAGAAATAATAAAACTTTGTTGATAATATTTTTTATGTTCTAAATTTGATTCCACGCAGTTCCATTTAAATGAATGTATGTGTTAAAAGGATAATGGTTGATAATCTTGGTCGCCGAAAAATCTCAATTAACATTACATTGATGGCTGTCGTGAATAAAGCCTTCATATAAAATATTCAAGATCACTATTGATAAACATCGGTAACAAAACTGCTATTTAAATCACTTAAGCTTTATCCAATATGACTATTAATCCAATACTTTCTTGTTTTTGATTATCAGCGAATGATTTCAGCTCAGTAGTTAATTATTGTCCACATTGTCAACCTTGTATGCGACACTCACTCACTCACTCACTCACTCACTCACTCACTCACTCACTCACTCACTCACTCACTCAGTCCAAAATTATTCACCATTATATATTGCATAAGACTGCATTAAATAAAATTTAAAATTAACAATAGAACAAGAATCAACAAAGAATATGTGTTTATCAATAGTTGTTGTAGTCAGGCTCGTTGGGTTATTGTCTCAGACATTTGGATCATAACGCGTCAGTAAACTGGACAGTGTTAGAATAAACGTTATGATGACAACACTCCCTCGACTCGGTGTTGATGTAGCTTAGGGTATCTTCGCGTGTGATGACGTCCGTTACCGTAACAGTTATGTTTGTTACCTTGCTCAGATTGCCGATCTTGAAGACGTCCAAAGTAAACTTTGTCCAATAAACCAATTAGGAGAAGAAGAAGCCATATTTTAGTTCATTTATATGTTATATAATACCGGTTAATCTGTCTATAAATTATCGAATCCAGGTAGGGATTATGCGGATCAAAACAAGTGATGTCTGAAATGTGTCTTTCCGGATATTTTATGTTATTAAGATTCACAGCCAAATTGGGATTACTAAGCGGATTATGAATGTCATCCGTCAAACATTGGTTTAGCTGATATATATTTTGCTTTTGCCGCTTTGTGGCATTGTAGGCCATTGAGGCCTAACATTATCTGACACTGGTATATTTGATGGTTCCCTCCTACTTCAATTCTTAACAAAACCACTGCTAGTATCCGTGGGCGAAAATGGACCTATCCTTTCTTTTTGATATGGATTATATATAGTTAGGGAGCTTGTCTTGTATCATATATGCGCTAATAATCCTCCTATATATTATCATATATGCGCTAATAATCCTCCTATATATACATGTAGGTGATTACGATTGGTGTTGTATGGCCACTTTTGTGCACATGGTAGGCTAAATTCGCCGAGCCACCTCCAACGGTAATGAAGCGAAGTCAAAGATGAAACAACCTTCAGGTATGTCCACACCGAGATTCGAACACGGGTGGTAGTGATCCGTGGTCCAACACCCTACCGATAGACGGAGGCGCTTTATAAACATGGAGTGAATAGCTTTATCGTCCTCACATTCCAAGATGACCACCAAAGGGTGTGGACGTGTATACATTCTTGTATCATCGCTCACCAACAATGGCGTAAGTCGTTCTCTTTTATTTCATATAGTCTAATGTTGGGATTCTAAAATCTGATCTGAGAATAAATTTATTACGTTACGGAGATAAAGTGATAAGTAGAATAGAAATGATATTGTACTGATTAAAAGATATCACCAACTTTTAGTTGTTTTCTTGTCTTTATAAACAGAAGAGTGTATATTTCCATTGTTTGTGACTATGATAATGTGTTATTGTGAATTGTTATAGGAATCATCTGTTGATGGTTCGAGTTGTCTTTGTTATCTATAAGGGTGTTTCATTATTATTATAAATATAGCCTGTGTGTGTGTGTGTGTGTGTGTGTGTGTGTGTGTGTGTGTGTGTGTGTGTGTGTGTGTGTGGTTAGGGGTGGCAATTGTATAATTAACATTTTATAAGCTTCATTTAATGCGAAGCTGGATGTATCCATGTATCAGTTATGTCGTTATAAAATAGCCACCTTGAAAAACAACCATATGTAAGGATTAAATTAATGTTTTGTGTCAAAGTTGACTTAATACTGGCAAATAATACTTATCATGGCCGACGCTAAATCAGAATGAAAAGATTCTGATGCCCTAAATCACTGGTTTTAATATGTAGAGTTTATTACAAATGCCATTACCTTGTGTCTACTATTTTCACAACAGATGATCACCGTATAATAATAATAATGTATATTTAATAAAGCGCCCTCACTAGCAGGAGCCATTCAAATGCGCTGTACAAATAATATGTAATATAATAATATCCCAAATAATGTCTGTATGAACCCTGTAATGATTTAAAAGATAGTAATTATTTATCTGTGAAAGCGACCTTAAATAGGTGTGTTTTTAGAAGAGACTTAAAATTTTCAAGAGACGACGCATTTCTAATATTTGCCGGCAACTTATTCCACAAATTGGGGGCTGCAACACTAAATGCACAATCACCATATGACTTGAGCCGAGACACTGGCACCTGCAATAATATCTGACTGGATGACCTGAGTTTTCGAGATGACTTTCTAATGGAAACCAGTTCACACAGGTATTCTGGCCCCATATCATTAATAGATTTATAAGTTATTAACAGAATCTTAAAATGGATACGGTGTCTAACAGGTAGCCAATGTAGTTTTTGAAGAATTGGGGTGATATGATCATATTTTCTAGTATTTGTTACAATGCGAGCTGCACTATTCTGAATTCGTTGAAGGCGATTAATGTTATAAGATTTTTTACTGAGCCATTAGGGGTAATCGAAGATGCACCCATCCGTAATGCTGATGTCGTTAGGGATTTAACACAATGTGGTGATGCCAAATATAAAATATTTGTTTTATTATCATTTAGTTTTAGAAGATTTTGAGTCATCCATAGCCGAATATTGGCAATACAATGTTCTAAATTCTTCAAGGAAGAGGAGAAATTTAACTCATTGTCAGGATCCAGTGATATATACAGCTGTGTGTCATCAGCATACAAGTGATATTTAACCCCATATCGCCGCAAATGATCCCAAGAGGACGGGTATACATTGTGAAAACCAGAGAACCAAGAACTGAACCCTGTGGTACACCAGCTAACAAAAACTGAATGTCAGATAAAATACCATGAACAGACACTCTCTGGGAGCGTTGTTCCAGATAGGATCTAAACCATTCAAGTACTCTACCTGGCAGCCCAAACATGTCTTTTAACCTAGAGAAAAGTATATTATGGTCAACTGTATCAAATGCAGCAGACAGGTCCAGAATAACAAGTATTACTGGCTTACCTTGATCAATTGACATCATAATATAATTTTTCACTTGAACCAAGGCTTTTTCAGTGCTGTGACCACTTTTATAGGCAGACTGTAGTGATTCATTAAGGTTATTATTGATTAAATATTTGTTTAGATGGAAAGCAACTGCCTTTTCTATAACTTTAGATAAAAATGTAAGATTTGAAACAGGTCTGTAATTGTTTAGAATATTACACTCCATAGCGTGGTTTTTTATTAATGGTTTTACAAGGGCAGCTTTCATGGATCTTGGGGAAACACCCAGAGATAATGATTTATTAACTATATTTGTAATTGGGTTTATCAGAACATCAGACAATCTTTCACAAGCCATGTAGGCATAGGGTCAACTGCACAGAAAGCATTAGATGACTTTTTCAGCAACTGTCTGATATCAGTCTCTGTAAAAGACTCAAATGTATCCATCATGGATATGCAGGACTCTTCTACCAATGGCTTACCCTGTGATAAGGTGCTGGACTGGAACCCACTATGTATATTTAATATTTTTGACAGAAGAAGTTATTAAAACAATGGGCAATATCTTTATCTGAGTTGATATTATTTGGGAGGACAGTTTGACTTTTATGTAATACTTTATTCACAACACTGAAAACAGTCCTTTGATTTCCCTTGGAATAACATCATGTAGTCGGTTTGTGGTTGAGTAAATCGGAGTCAGTACAGGAAGCGTTAACAGTCAGTAGTGGATTCGAACTAAGGTTTCAGACTGCAGTAGGTACTGAACCATAATACAGATAGCTGTACCTAAATACCAATCAAATTAATGCCACGTGAAATATATTTACAAGTATAATCATTTTTCTTCTAATATGGTTGTAACATCCTGAGCTATGTCTTTCTAATAATTTCGTCGTCATTTCACTTTATAGGAAACTAATTACTCGACCAGAGTTTGGACGAACGGAAATCAGACATCTAATTATGGGATGTCTTACTCTGTATGTACATGATATATCAATGTCAAATAATGTGATTTCTATCTTTTATTTGTCTTTTTGTCTTCAATATAAGTATCTGATATTATATTTTTTCAACATTGTATTAGTCTCAGTTTATGAAATAGTGAGTGAGTGAGTGAGTGGTACCGAGAGTCAGTAACTATCCACGACTTATGAAAAGGATGAGGATGCGTGTCACAGAAAGGTTGAATGAGAAATGGATAGATAGATAGATAGATATCTAGATAGATAGATAGATAGATAGATCGAGAGAGATCTGAGAAGTTGCCTCATTAGTTTTATGACGATAAATGTATTTATGGCCGGATGTTTGATGATTGTAGAGTTATGACGTAGTTCAACAAAACTAAAACGTCAACGTTAATGGATTGATATTAAAATGTAAAAAATGTAAAACGTAAATAACAGTTTCATCTATCATCTCTCAAGTATTAATAGTATGTAAAATTATTGTTGTTGTTGTTATTAATGTTGTTATCACTGCTGTTGCTGCTGGTGTTGGTGTTATTAGTAGTAATAATGATGGTGGTGGCGGTGTTAATGGTAGTAACATTATATATAATAATAATAATAATTAGTAGTAGTAGTAGTAGTAGTAGTAGTAGTAGTAATAGTAGTAGTAGTAATAGTAGTAGTAGTAATAGTAGTAGTAATAGTAGTAGTAGTAAGACATAGTAATCATACAGCTCTCTAACTATCATTTACAAATATCACCAGTTACAGTCATCGGCTTGTTGACAAAAGAAAGTTTGTTTACCAAGATATTATATGTCATTATTCCAGTTAGTGCATCATTTGGTGTATGGGTGTGGCGATTAATATGTATTTCCTGCCTCATATGATTACTATACAACATGTTTAGATGTCAGTTTGTTGACGACAAATGTGTTACGTGGTACTATGAGGTCAGTCTGTTAGAGGCACAGCTTATTGAGACGAATTCCGAGGTCCTTTGTGAAGAACTCTGGCGAGAAAAACTTTTTTTGTAAATAAACCCTTATTTCGTCTGTCTGATTGGAAACTGGTCTTAAAACCAGCAACGTTGTGGCAAATGCGAATCAATTTTGAAGTTGACTAGTCTATTTTTATTTAAAGCAATGTCTCCATATTTGGCGACGAAAAGAAATCTGGCCTCATTAAATAATTCATTCTCCATCATCCTCACGAAGTATATCGATATTTGGCGAAAGAAAGCGCCTCCGTCATTCTGTATTTTTGTAAATTCCATGTATGTATAACCGGAATCAACTGGGATATTAATCGTTGGTTTCCTACGCAGATGTTTAGCCGTGATAACTCAGCGCTCATACCCGGATCTCACTCTCACAGCGTAACGAGAAACGAGAGTACCGTATAGACATTCTGACTGAATGAGGCACCAGAAAGGGAAGCCCAGTCGAGACTAAAGTCTAATAATATATAACAGTGAAATGGTCCCGGGTTCGGTTCTGTTTCAGACCCGTAACTAAACGTTTTCATCGTCAACACGCATAAACCATTTTCTGTGGTCATCGTTCATTCTCTAATCGGTAAATAAACCTCACAAACTGATCTCTAGTTCCTTGCATACGACCAACGGACACGTTCAAGAATACCTCGGAATGACCAGTCAATATTATGATCGAACCAATTACAGTCAGAGTCATGTTTCAATTAAACAATACCGAATAAATCCGCTCGTACAAACAAACATTCTCTCTCTCTCTTTAGACACATATCGGGTTACGTACGCAATATTGTATCAGACGGAAGCGCTATCCTTATTTCAACTCTGTACCGAGCACGTTGTTGTTGTAGTTGTTGTCGTTGTTGTTTTAGTGATGACTAGGTTTGTACGGATGGGACTGACTGGCACATTAAGTCACCAGTCGCGGTTGTTGATGTCAAATAAAACTGTACTCTGGTGTCTTCGCAGCGGAATATTCACGTGTATGAGTGTCATGAACGACAACCGAAGATGGAAAAAGTATGGCCCATAATTGTGGGGGGGGGGTATGGGCGTGCTAACTGGACACAACTAGAGCAACAATATATGCTACACGTTATATAATTAGAACGAAAAACACCCAACAGTTGTTGACATTGGAAAACTCATCAGTTAAAACATAACAACATGTCTACAATCGTGCCTAACATAACGTCGTTTTCTGCCGAGTTCGATCCTTTGGGGACAACATCGTATAATACATCGGCCCACGGAACAACAACAACAACAACAACAACTATGGACGTGTCTATATGTGTTTGGCTGTTATCCGTAAGTCTGTTCCTGACGATAGTTGCTACCTTTCTTGGTAATGGTCTCGTTATTGTCACATTTCTCCTCGATAGACGT
>JAODUP010002457.1:0-11803 GCA_025642065.1 Paralvinella palmiformis
ATATATATATATATATATATATATATATATATATATATATATTGTGTATGACACCATACCCATCACATATAAGCCAATATATGGACATGTATCTGCATTACATACAGTGACAGCCAATGTGTAGTTTATCTGCCAATTTGAAATTATAATACGTTACTGTGGAGATATTTCAAATAATAAATATTCTTGTGTTTTTTTTAGGCTGAAACCATTGAACTTTATTTTGTACCAGTCACGTCAATACTATATAACGGAACAACTAAAGTAAGTGCTGCTCCTGGCGAATAAAAATGCAAGTTTCTTATCATTCGCAAGGGTACGCTTCAAACGATAATTTTGTATTCAACAATTACTCTTTAAAAGAGGCGGTTGCGGTGTCTAATTTTTATAGCGAAGGACTGTATTCAGGATATCTTAAAATACATGTTACTAAATAATGGAGGCAATCTCTCGCAATATTTTACTTGCATCGAGCGGATGATAAAAATCAAAGCATACTTTACTTAACGTCTAACTCATATCTGCATTCTGTCATAAATAATTCAGTAGACATGACGATTAGCTTAGAAGTGTATGTTGATTTATGACAAGCCCTTACATGTTTAACTCGGTTAGAAAGCAGCTTTAGTTTATAAGTCTAGTGTATACCGCCGAGCGGGAACCCTTGGGAGCAGGGCCCAATTGGGAGAAATTCGACCAACTCGTTTAAAGCTGGGTGAAGGAGTGCGTCCGTGCTATCTCCTGGATAAAACCATGTTCGATCCACGTGTGTATTTAATCGTTGACATATTAACTGGTATATTTGGTCTAAACAATAATGGAACGTGACATATTTCCACATTATATCTATGTTAATGGGATATAATCTGGATAAATAAGGTGATACGATTTCCTATTTATGCTCGTTATGTTCTATTAATTAAATGTTATTATCTCACACGTTGAAGTGAGATCGATGTCAATTTGCATGTTCACTTCATTGTGTTGGAAGAGATTTGTAGGAAGGCTCCAAGACTGTAATGTTTAGAAGGCGATATTAAATAAACATTTTATCATTTATGCTAAAAGTTTAAAACGATTTCTGGCAAGAATAATTTGATATGAGTGATATGATATAAACATTTTATCATTCATGCCAAATTATTCCTGCCACAAACTGTTTAACTACTTTTAGTCATGAAACTAAATTCCCCAGATGGAGCCACTATATTTGCACCATGCAAAATACATATACGCTGTGTGTATACCCTGTAATAAAAACTATTCCCTCAGAAAATAATTGATAACGGTGTCTAGAAAGTTTTAGATAGATAATTGATATTTATAATATGTACAAAATATGATCTAGATTTGATGCCCATTTAGCCTACCTTGTGTTCAAAAGTGGTCGTAAAACATCAATCATCATCATTAGATTTGATGCCTTTTATGATGTGGATAGTTTCTGCTCAGAAAAGTATTATAAGAATATACCTGTAATATTGTGACTCGTGTTAATTCAAAGGTCGATTGTCATGAGTTTACCATATAAAACTGATTGTAAAAACCAGTATGCGCCCATTGAGTTAATAACAACACTGAATTATATAGCTCTATTCCAGGAGAGTAATGTGTAGAGATGTAAAACTCCTGCCCTCAACCTGGATGTGAAATTCTTAGAAAAGAGAAATCGGTTCAAGACTAAAACGGAACAAATAAATTATATTGAAATAACATTCACTCGGCTGCTTACTGTTATCATGTAGATGATGTGATATTATGTTAATATATATATATATATATATATATATATATATATATATATATATATATATATATATATATATATATATATATATATATATATATATATTAGTTTATATGATTTTATTGTTTATAGGTAATTTGTCTTATAGAAAATCAGCCAGAGTTCACGGTCAAACTACTGCTGTTACTGGTGATGCTAGTAAAGCTGTTGATGGTAGACTGGAACCTTCATGTACTGATCTAGCTTTTAGTAGCGGTACAACCGCACAATGGAGCGTAGATCTTGGTTATCAATATAAAATCGTCAACATTACCATACATTTTTCAACTGTTAGCTGTAAGTCTGTTGTTATAATATTTAAATAATTTCTATATACGATTGATTATTTAAAAAGTCACCGTTTAACGAACAAAATGTATTACTTTTATAAATTAATTTCAGGTTGTGGCTTAGATAAATATCGTAATGATTTTATGATTAGAGTGAGTACTACATATCCATATAGTGATCCAGGTGTTGTGTGTATTAAGCTTAATAGCGACACTATACCTCCACCAACATATACCATTAGTTGTCCTTACAAGACAATAGGTAGATATGTCTACTTCTCAAGGTTACCTCAATGTTATGAACCTAATCGTATGATGCTATGTGAGATGATAGTCATCGGTTATAAACAAATAGGTAAGATTAGGTTTAATCTAAAATTAAATATACGCTTATAACTGTGATGCAAAGATGGACAGCTTGTTAAGCGTGCGCGCACGTACGTACTGATTGACCGACCGACCGACCGACCGACCGACCGACCGACCGACCGACCGACCGACCGACCGACCGACCGACCGACCGACCGACCGACCGACCGACCGACCGACCGACCGACCGACCGACCGACCGACCGACAGACCGACCGACCGACCGACCGACCGACCGACCGACCGACCGACCGACCGACCGACCGACCGACCGACCGACCGACCGACCGACCGACCGACCGACCGAGTCATCGGGATAAGTTTCTAATGGGCACCAGTTCACACAGGTATTTAGGTGCCATGTCATTCATAAATTTATATATTATTAGTAAAATCTTGAAATGGATGAAGGTTCACGAAGTGATAAATGGGAACGTATGAGGTTTTATTCAGGATTGAGGCGATATTTCGTTCTAGTACAGTAATAATCTATTGTAGTGTATTGCTACTTATTGTTTTAGCTAAGCCACTTCGCTACTTCCATATATGGGTGGTATTCATCTTGTCTCGTATTCAAGAAACTGTTATATTGGCTGACGCGTCTAGAGTATATAAGAAGCTTAACTTTTCAATCTGATTAGGGAATAACTTGTGATACAGGAACAGTCGGAGGTCTTGTGATACCTTTTATATAAGCCAGAATTGTGTGGTTATTCGAACGCAGAAATATAATAGGGTCAGCATTTAGGCTGTCGAATTCTTCCTATATTTTAGGTATCTTTTAATCCACAGGAACGTGACGTATCAAAGTAGTTATCTTGTGTAAATACTAACTGCACGTTGAACAACACACACGTGTTATTTACTGGGAACTGTGATACTAAATGGAAGATGGTGATGCTTTGGGTAATCGGGTGGATGATACTCCTCCACTCGGTTCTCCCTTGTAATACTGTCTTCTGGGGGTATATCACAATTGTATCCCTGATGCACAAGTGTTGGTTACCACACCTCTGTGCATCCCCTTGTTGAACTCCAAGGCGGGTGGGGAGCATTTGTGCTGAAACAAATAAAATAAAATATGGACACGCGACACCCCCCAAAAAACTCGCACAAAAAAACCGTGCATTAGAGGTGGAATCTTCCTCGGACACCGAGGAACCATCTCTACATCCATGGCCTAGATTTCTGGTAATTCAGGGCACAAATAAGGACATTCCCTTGACAAAGCTAAACCCCTTTGCCATTGAGAAAGGACATAAAGGCTTGGCAGGAACGCCGCATCAGTCAGGCGGCTCAGATCTGGAGACCTCATTATTGAGGTATCCAAAAAGAGCCATTCAGTCTGTTTGCTGCGTTCCACAGTGTTGGCAAATTGTCCAATAAAAGTAGTCCCTCATCGTAGCATGAACTCCAAAAATGGAATCATACGATGTAGGGACCTAGGTGACACGTCCAAAGAGGAGATATTGGACAATTTGTCATCACAGGGCATCACGGAGATGAGGAAGATACGAGTCCAGCGTGATGGTCGCCGAATAAATACCGGCACAAAAATCCTCACGTTTGGACTCCCTGTCCTTCCTAGTTCCATAAAGATCGGTTTCCGTCGAGTGAAGGTCGAAGCCTACATTCCTTATCCACTTGCGGTGTTTTAAATGCCAAAAATATGGACACCAGAGAATGGCCTGTAAGCGAGAGTTTACCTGTGCCAAATGTGGTACAACAGGCTATGAGGATAAGGAAAGTAGTCTGAAGCCCAACTATGTTAACTGTGACGGGGATCACGGTTCTTTCTTCCGGGACTGCAAAGTGTGGAAAAGGGAGAAAGACATCCAGACCGTCAAAGTAACACAGGGAATCTCTTTTCCAGAGGCCAGAAAAATCATCGAGCAGAAGGGCAACATTCCTATCTCAGCGAGATCATATTCTGATGTGGCTGGGGTTAAGAAAAGCAGTGTTGCCTGTCGGTGTTGCCTATGGATGAATTAATAAGGCAGCTTCCTTCCCCTTTCATTTTAATTGGCGATATGAATGCCCACAGCACTATATGGGGAATACACAAAATAATAATAAGGGCAACATATTAGAAAAGTTCATTGAGCACAATGAGCTGTGCTTGTGGAATGATAATACACAGACTATACCCATCCAGCAACCGGGTCATCATCTGCCATAGACTTACCCCTTAACCCCATCATTATTTCTTGATTTTGAATGGTCTGTACATGAGGATATTTTGGGGAGTACCTTTTTCCCAACATTCCTGCATTATAAAAACAAGGCACACTTTTAAATATCCCAAAATGGAGTTTTAAAAGAATGGTACAACTTTAAATTTAAATGTAGCCAAGAAAAAATAGAAATACCTTCAAGACTATCAAAGAAAACCGCTGTGAACTCTTTACATCAGTGCTACATTTCATAGCGGAAATAACGATACCAAAATCCTCTACAGTTCCAAGAAAACTCCACAAGCCCTGGTGGAATGGAGAATGCGAGGAAGCTCTGAAACAAAGAAAGAGAGCTTTAAACCAATTTAAAAGAAATCCCTCCCATGAAAATTTGACAAATTACAAAATCGAATATGCCAGGGCACGTCGGGTCATTCGCAGAAACATGCGAAATTCTTGGAGGGCATATGTCTCATAAATCATAGAACTCCCATAAATACAATATGGAAAATGAAAATGAAAATATCGGGCAAAGTTCAATGCCCTCCAATTAAACAATTAGAGAAAAATGGGAACATAATTACAAACATAAAAGAGATCGGGAATACGTTGGCAGAAACAATTGTACACAACTCATCGGCAGAAAATTGCACAGACAAAGTCACGAGAAAAACAATACCATGGAGCGGAATCCAATAAATTTCATATCGACAAATGATGAAATTTATAATAAAAATTCTCAATAAGAGAATTACTGGATTTTCTGAAGAAAGCCCATGATACTGCGTTGGACCTGATGATATTCACGACGAGATCTTAAAACAACTGCTTGAGAAATCATTAGAACTCCTGCTCGATATATACACTGAAATCTGGCGACTTCACTTCTCAGTGGAGAGAAACCACCATCATCCCAATCCCCAGAGCAGGAACAAATCTCTCAGATCCTGGTAACTACCGTCCAATTGCTCTCACAAGTTGTATTTGTAAAACTTTGAGCGGATGGTAAATACCAGGTTAGTCTGGTATCTCGAATATCATGCCATTCTCACAGCCCATCAGAGTGGTTTTAGAAAACATAGATCCACCACAGATCAACTAATTAAATTAAAAACTATAATAAGGGATTAATAAAGGGGTAACATACTGTGGGGATATTTTTCGATCTAGAGAAGGACTACGACACAACATGAAAATATGGAATTCTAAAAGACTTATTTAATGCTGGGCTTCGTGGCAATATGCCAAAATTGATTTCCAAATTTTTGACTGGTAGAAACTTTACCGTGCGTGTTGGTAACACCCTCTTTGATTCATACCACCAACAAGAGGGTGCAACACAAGGAAGCATCTTATTAGTAACACTATTCTGCATGAAAATAAATAGCATAGTTAAATGCTTGCTGAATGGTGTTAACTGTTCGTTATATGTAGATGACTTCCTGATATGGTACCATTCAAAAAATATGAATTCCATTGAAAGAATTCTCCAGTTGTGTCTCAATAAATTAGAACATTGGGCTGATGAGAATGGCTTCAAATTCACCAGGTCCGAAACAGTCTGTGTACACTTCTGCCAACAAAGAAAATTTCATCCAGACCCGACATTAAAACTATATGGGTTGACATTCCTGTTTTAAAACAAACAAAATTCCCCGGGTAATATTCGACAGCAAGCTCTCCTTCATTCCATATATATATTACACGAAGGCTAAATGTAGTAAATCTCTAAACCTATTAAAGTCGTTTCACGATTTGACTGGGGGGCACATCGAACAACACTGCTCCGTCTGTATAGAGCAGTCATTAGATCTCAACTTGATTACGGGGGGATTGTTTGGGGATCGGCTCGTAAATCATATATCAAAATATGACCCCATCCCCCACCAGGCTTTAGAATAGCCACAGGGGCAAGGACCCCCAGTGGGGGGTCTTTATGTTGAACAATGAGGAATCTCTTTACAGACGGAGAGAACGACTGTCTCTGCAATATGCACTACAGTTAAGTAGTTATCCGGCAAATCCTACATTTGATATGGTGTTCAACCCAAAACTCCAGATAACTTCTTACTCAGACCGAAAACTATCCCACCTTTTGGAATCAGAGTTCGGTCTTTGAGAGAAGACTTGGGGATTGAACCATGTTAAATAGAAAATATACGCCTACCTCATATCCCGATTTGGGATATGATGAAACCAACAATTTTGTATATTCTGAGAGCGGGGAAGACATCTGATGTATGTCCATCTGAATTTCAGAGCCGCTTTCACATCATACAAAATAAATATGATGACCATCAGTTCATCTATACTGATGGTTTAAAAGAAGGCGATGGTAGGTTTTCCTGTCGTTTGTGGTAAGTTGGGGAACGTCTGCCTGAGGCCTTATACACAGCAGAACTTAGAGCTATTTACCTTGCACTCCATCATGGTATTAGCTCTACTGGGGACAGATTTATTATATGTGTTCTTTGTCCTGTCTACAGGCCATAGAAATTCTAGAAATAGAAAATCCACTCGTCCTCAGTTTTTTAGAACTACATTCCCCCTTTAAAACTCTAAAAAGGATGTAGTATTCTGCTGGGTAACGAGCCATGGCGGTATTCGTGGCAATGAACTCGCCGATAAGGCTGCCAAAACTTCTCTAAAAGGTCGGAAGATCAACATTCCATTACCGTTCACTGACTTCCAACCTATCACAAAGCAATACGTTAGAAAGCAGTGGTCAGATTTCTGGTCACTGCAATCTGAAAATAAATTGCATGCAGTGCAGCCTGCATTAGGATGTTCGATGTGGTCTTGCCGGGAAAGGCGTCGTGAGGAAATTGTGAGCTGCCGTTTACGGATCGGGCATTCTTTCCTCACCCATAGATATCTCTTGGCTGGAGAAGATCCACCAGAGTGTATCTCCTGCCAAGAACGCCTCACAGTCGATCACATCCTCCTTCATTGCTCGGAATACAACCACATCAGAGTATACTACTACCATGCAGCGACTCGGAAAGAGCTGCTGGAGAATATTACCCAGGACACAAGTTTAAACTTCCCAAGAGAAGCTGGTCTTTTCTATTTAATTTAAATTATTTAAAGTGGTAACATCTAGTCAACATCATTCCAGAGAGAAGTTGGTCTTTGTTTCCCTAAAATTAGTTATTTTAAGTTAGAACATCTAGTCTATGGCATAACCATGCCTTTAATTTCCTCTGTAGAAGCAGGTCTTCTCTTTTAACAGAAATCTACCTAATCACCTCTAGTCAAAACTAGTCATTATCTTCTATATTTCACATGTTATTTACCCTGTTGGACGATTAAGAATCTGATTTTATCTTTTTAATACGTTTATACACCTATACACCAATGTATATTTACCATTTATACTTAACAATTTACAACCTAGCTTATACAAACATTTTATCAATGCCAGTAATCCAGCTTTTTAACCTTTTATAAAGATTCCTTAAAATGGTTTTATTTCTAAACGTTCTAGGACACTGAATGGCCTAAATTGTGCCGATGTGTCGTTAAACAACATTCATCCATCCATCCATCCTATTATCATATTTAGTGTTTATCGTTATTATTTTGTTTTCTCGGACAATATAATTATGATATTATTTTGACACACTGTCAATAAACATTATGATACAAACGGTGATTATGTTTTTTAGTCTTTGTTAATAAATCGACTAATATTGAGCACAAAGTAAACTAAAATTCATTTTTATTAATACTGTTGTCTATATTATATGACTATTTCAGAAGTTAGACTATATAAGAATAGAGGACTATTTGATAAAAAGATGACATTAGATATCACCATCCCTGTTGTCGTTAGTGTTCTCTTTATTAGTGCTATTGTTATTCTGATTGTTTACTGTGTCAAATGTAAAATGTAAACGATATACGACGCTAATGATAATTAGTATTACACACATATTAAACTGCACAGATTTCGTACTAATAAATCTTGGGAATAATTTAAAAAATACAGTTTAAAATTTTATTTAGTTCTTGATATTGTATATTTTAAGTAATTCTTCCAAAATTAGCAGTTTTCATATAAATTTATATTTTATTTTAGTTTTTATTTGTTTATGGTATTTAATTTTATGTATTTTTTTAAAGTTTTCATTGATACAATTGTTATACTTAATTTGAATTTTGACTATTATTAGGTATTAAAATATTATTTTATGTATATAAATCTTTCTAACGAATTTAACAATGGCATATACTGTTATTGATTACTTGATATTTTTATCTGAGTATTATTATATGAATACACGTGTATATTGAGCATCAGATTTATGGCTGTAATTAAGGACTGGTCGTAATAAAGGAAAATCTATAATTACTTCAGAATAATGTCTACAGAGTGACTAAATATTATTTTATTATGTCTAAAATTATGAAACCAATTTAAAGGACACTGAACGTTAAAACGAATAAACAAAGTCAATTATTTCGTTTTATTTTTCAGTAAGGTTTTGTAGAAGAGCTTTCGGGATCTTTTATTGCAATGTTTTTATTAGTAACATTTATCATGGAAGTACAAACAGAAATAGACAAAAACAAATTATATTAATTTAACAGCAAACACATAATCATATAACGCCTCGGCATAATACCTTATACGGATTTGTATTCATTTAATAATAAATAATGATTTCATCTATGACATATTGATGCAAACAAACTCAAACTTATATAGTGTACTCTTAGTTGTACACTCTCTCTCTCTCTCTCTCTCTCTCTCTCTCTCTCTTATATATATATATATATATATATATATATATATATATATATATATATATATATACTTTAGCAATGATTGAATGAGTAAATTTATCACAAATCAAAACACAAGACATAATTACTTAAACAGCACAGTTTTTAAAACTAAACATAAATCGTCAGATTCTCCTTTGAAAGCAGCTATCAGCAAATTATTCAAATAAATTTTCAAGCTTAATAAAGAAATTTGTTATTATATGTAGCCTCTCTTTCACCTGTCTTGACACATGAAACAGAATACAGCATTAAAACATTATTGTCATGTTAATTATCTAGTAAGTCAACGTTCTAATTTATTATATAAAATGATAAATATATTATTTTTATTAGCAAGATCATAAACGACCTAATTCATTATCCAATCACCAAGCCCTGAAGTAATTACAAGATCTAAGCGACGGCCATTTTGTTATATATATCTCTGTTATACATCACTAACTACGGACGTAGACATATGATGATAATTATATCTGCTTATCAGTCGATTTACAAAGGAATTATTTGTTCACGCGATTCTTATTTTAAATAGCTAGTTATTTCAATATATCTGCCATGAAACAACTACGACGGGATAAACCTCACGTGTCCACTGACATGACTGTCATAAGCAGCCGTCAATCACGTGATATAGAGTAGTTTAAAATTCACGTGGTCATTGCTTGCCTTTTACGGGGAAGGCTAAATGTCAAATTCGCTATTTTTTATGAATTATTCCTTTATTTGATGACAGTTTGCCTTTTATCAGTGTATTATATCTTCAAATAGAGACACCCAGTAATGAAGTACATGTAGTTATATTGTAAATATTTTGAGGTTTCTATAAAAAAGAAGCATCAAAATAAGCTTATAAATAGCTGTTGATGGCAGTAATAGTTTTATGTATGGATCTTCAGGATCACAACCACATACAAAGGCGGAATAAATAATGTGAAATAATCATCTTTTGATGTAACAAACAGCTAAATTGACCTAATTATATCAACCCATGTCTAGAATCAGTAAGGATGATGATGTTATAAATCTTTTAATCAGTAATTTGTGTATATTTTAGATCGAATATTCTTTTTGATCTTGTTGTTATTGCTGTTGTAATGTTTATTGCTATAGATTGTATATTGACGATCATACGGAATCGCATTGACATTATAGTTTAAATTCTGACAGGTTATCATTTCTCCAGATTGAGCTTATATCCCTCTAAATCAAATCCATACAAAATAAAGCACAATCCACCAGCAGTGCAATTGCGTACGTACAACTACGTACAAAAGCACTGGAAGAAGCCATTGCCGGACAGAGTAATGCTATTTGAGAATTACGTGATATTATACAGTTATTATAGGCCAGATTTAGGAATTAAGCTAAACAGTTTTAATAGTAGTCGCTTCATGATGCCTGCCCGTTGTAAAAACTGATATTTGAAGACAGTGACAATTGGGTTATATAGTTTATCTAGTATTGCTTTGAAGAAAGATATAGCAATTAAAAAATAGCTATAAATAGAGCTGCTTAGAGAATTAATCTAAACATTCTCACTACTGCCGTGATCTGACTTGGATGTTCTACTCCCAAATTCCACTCTGGATTCAGTCCCCTGAAGAAACGTCCAGAGTTTGAATTCACGGTTCGAGATTATCTGTGCTTGTGCCTTATTATACACAGCTAAAACACACACACACACACAGAGAGAGAGAGAGAGAGAGAGAATGAGAAAGACACACCCACGGACACACGCACACACACACATACGCACATATACACGGACACACGCACACAAACACACACACACACACAAACACACACAGGTGTATATATATATATATATATATATATATATATATATATATAAAACAAAGTAATAAGAGCATATAGACAAACTCGGTCTCTAACATAAATGACCCAGATAAAAACCTGGACAGAAGCTCCCCATCCTTATTTAAAAATCAACAAAAACTAATTTTTTAATATGGATTATTTAGAGACAAGAAAGAAGCTGCTCAACTCATGTTATATTAAATTTAATAACACTGTTATCGTGTACACTAAAGTACACCTCCTGTTGGTCGGTTACCAAATCACACCTGTGTTTCGATATAATATCGCCTTTAACCAGCGATACAACGATAATTCACCAAGTTTATAAACCTGATTTTTCCAGTCTGCGTTCTTATTTCCTCGACCGGAAGATGGGACCTGATTGCCATCAAATCGGCAGCCGTGTTCGGTCTAGTTTTATTTTACCACAATGGTTGTATCGATGGTTGCATTTAATATAGTTTTTTTGGCGAGAAATTAAGCTTAACTGTTATTATATTTAGGCTGTACGACAACCCTCGACCTATCTCTGGCGTTTGTTCCCAAACAAACTAGATCTACGGATTTGAATAAAA
>JAODUP010002461.1:0-11452 GCA_025642065.1 Paralvinella palmiformis
CAGTTTCTTGTTGTAAAGATGTTTTTTTGATGGTTTCAGATAATAAAATCAATCTATTTACAAGACAGTGACTCCAAACATTTTTTAATATAATTAGTTGATGTTATATGATAAATAACCTATAAATATTTGAAAATCATGTTGTGAAAAGTGAATCGTGGCATGTTTTATATATATATATATATATATATATATATATATATGTATAGGTAGCTGCTGGTCTTAAATGTCCTTAATTCAAATCAGATAGAAAGTCACTAGAATAAGCTTACAAATAAAATGATATAAAGTAGGCGATGACATCAGATCACTTAAAGTTATACTCTAATAAATAGACAACAAATAAATCATTATATTATCATTGCTTTGTTTAGACTCTGGTCGCATCTGGGATATATACAACTGACGAGAAATGAATTGATTATATGTTCTATAACCAGGATACGAAACCCTACAACAAAGTCTACAGCGTTGTAAAATACATGAGAACCTATCATTATTAGATCAAGTGTATACTTCCTCAAACCAAGACTATTTTCTAGTTATGATGTAGTTCGGCAATAGAAATTTATTATCTTGACAACATCAGATAAACTATCAGATTTTATTTAATAATCTAAGACTATATATATATATATATATATATATATATATATATTACTATTTATTACATGCCGATATATCACTATGATATCAGTATATAGTGTTTGGTGTGGATTTATTTTTAACTTATTTTCCGTTTTTAAACTGAATATTCAGGTTTACTTTACAATGGTATTTAATTTTGTTTAAACAAAGTTAGTTTTCAATGTGGTGTGATGAGGACACGATGCATTAAGCAGTGGTATTATGAGGACGCTATGTATTAGACAGTAGTATGACGAGGACACGATGTATTACACAGTAGAATGAGGAGGACACAATGTATTAGACAGTAGTATAACGAGGATCCGATGTATTAGACAGTAGTATACGAGGACACGAGGATTTGTATTAGACAGAGGTATTATGAGGACACGATGTATTAGACAGTGGTATTATGAGGACACGATGTATTAGGCAGTAGTATGACGAGGATACGATGTATTAGACAGTACTTCGACGAGTACACGATGTATTTGACAGTGGTATGACGATGACGCGATGTATTAAACGTATTATATATATATATATATATATATATATATATCAGTTTGGAACTGAACACTAACACTATAACAACGAACGCCAAATTATTATGTATAATTTAAGAAACTATTGATTGCTGATTGTCAGTTTAACTTTTTCAGGTTTCTTCACCATACGTCATATTGAGAGAACTTGTAACATGTTATAGATGTGGATATTCCTGTCTCCAATCAGATTCGGACAAGTTCTAAGGGTTACTGAAGATGATTTAATTGTAGACAGCGTTAATCACAGTTATTTATCACATTAAGTACAGAGATGATTGTATACACATACACGTGTGTAGTTATTTAAATGTTTATTTATTTATTTTTATATTACCCGTCAATCACCCACGAGGCGCGTTGAGTAAACCCTGCAAGCTCCTTATATTTGAGGGTTTAACCTACACATAACCTCTATAATCAAGACTTAAGTTTGGGTAAATAATTGATTATTTCTTATATAATAATCTGATTCATGTTAATCAACAAAGAGACTGGTTTCCTCATCCTCCAGGACTGGCCATCGGATACAATAGATGAGGAAAACTCAAGTAGTTTGACAATAACCAGCGGACACTTGTAGAAATGTTTATCGTTAACATCCCATAATATCATAACCTAATATACTGAATGTGTTATCAGGTGATGACGTCATTAATCATTTATAACATTTATGACGATCATTTATAACAAATATATTTATATGTGGGCCGAATGGTGACGGTGACTTTCTGATTACGTGCACGCACGCACACACGCACGCATACGCACACACAGACAGAGCGAGAGAGGGAGAGAGAGAAATACACGGGAATCCACACACACAAACACTCTCTAGCAGCTTCATGTACGAGCTTTATCTATCTGTCTATCTATCTATCTATCACATAATCTGAACATTAATCTTTTAATTATGTCTGTCCGTTTGTCTATCTATTTCTCTATTTCTCTATCGTAATTTATTTGTATAATTTTGTTTATGCCGACGCGTATTAATATATATATATATATATATATATATATGAACCAACGTCTTAAAAGCACGTAACCAATCCCTCATGGTACATACACCTATAGGAGATGAGTAAATAGAACTTATTATTATTACAGAAACCTCCTTATTTTATATTTAATAATAATCTGTGTGTGTGTGTATGTGTGTGCATCTCTCCCCCTCTCTCTCTCTGTCACTGTGTGTGTGTTTTAGCTGTGTATAATAAGGCACAGGCACAGAGAATCTGGGACCGTGAATTCAAACTCTGGACGTTTCTTCAGAGGACTGAATCCAGAGTGGCGACTTTTCTTGCTGAAACATGTGTAATATCTCACTAGTTCCCCCCCTCTCTGTATGTGTGTGTGTGTGATGTGAGTATCTATCTCTCTCTCTCCATATATATATATATATATATATATATATGTGTGTGTGTAGTCTCTCTCTCTCTCTCTCTCTATATATATATATATATATATATATATATATATGTGTGTGTGTGTGTGTCGTGTGTGTGCGTCTCTCTCTCTCTCTCTCTCTCTGTGCGTGTGTCCATGGTTTCATACGGATTTAAAATAATTTTTAGGGTTATATCTAACCACGTGCAACGGTCTGCTTGAAATTTCGGGGAGGATAAACGATCAAATAAAAAATAATCTACTATTATTATTATTATTATTATTATTATTAGACATCACCGTTATAAATCGATATCATTACTGTACAATTTTACTTCACACTTACTCATCAATCAATGAGATACCATTATTACCTGAACGATGTTTGTTTTTTTATAGTATTCTGGTTAAAGTCTATCGTTTAGATGTCCACTACGCTGTAAACATTCAGGTATCCAAGTTCGAATCCAAATCGAAACTGGGTTTCTGGGATGAAACCCTAGAGAGTTGCCCCTCGATCGTGTGTTCCAGGCATGGCCAGCCTAAAAAACACTCACTCACTCACACACTCAATCGATCAATCAATCAATCAATCAACCAATTACCCGCAGCACACTGTATACAATTAGACATTTAAAAAACGGTAGTTCTACAAATATAAATTAAAATTATATATATATATATATATATATATATATATATATCGAATATTGATTCCAGAGCCTAAATATGCTGGTTCTAGGTTCGAATCCAGCCCATTATCCATATACAACAATTGGGACCGACTCAACACAATCCCTAAAATTAAGCTCATTTTGTGTGTATAATATTCACCTCAACAGCTGTAGTCGTTAGATCCATGAAGATTTAAACATTAACAATTTGAACATCTGATATTGGTTTTAGATTTGTTTGTTTTTATTGGTATAATTGTTTAATCATACAACAACAAATAGGTACTCTATGATAAAAATGTCAAAACAGCAGGCATTGTGCACACATACACAGCACGCACTCACGCACGCACGCACGCACACGCACGCACACGCACTCACACACACACACACACACATATATATTATATATATATATATGTGTGTGTGCCGGTATGAAAATAGGTGATAGATTAGATTTAAATGTCATACAAATATAGGTTAACCCATAAGTCACTTTTACATCTAAAACTTATGAGTCACCCTGTATATACGTAATTACAATAATATACATTCAATATGACAGATACCTAACCCTTACAGTACAACCAATGTTGGGTACACCGTGGCCTAAATGGTACTGCGGTTGGTCAGAGGTCTATAGCCGTGGGTTTAAACCTCGGCCCGGGATACTCGGTAACTCGGCCTATTTAGTCTATCATATGCACGAAGTGACTAAAATAGCAGAAGTTATACTTTATCTTCCGCAGACTTAACTCCTACACACATATTACTTTATGTAAAACAATTCACTAATAATCAGGACTCATACTCGGTTAAACTGGATGTACCCGTATTGTAGCTCATTTCTTACCTTAATTCGCTGAGTTCTGTTAGTGCTCTCTGTAATTCTCTCAATGACCTCTTTATTCTCCTTCAGCTGCCAGTAAAAGCAAAAGCCACAGTTTGTCATCACCATTGGCTAGATGACTAGTTAAAAATCATATCATTGTCACAATACACACAAGGTGTAACATATTTTGTTTAAATAATTATATATATATATATATATATATATTCTCACAGCACTTTGTCATCAGACCATGATCGATTGCAATAAGGTATTGGCTTTAAGAAGCTATGCTCATCAAGGGTCCCGAAAAGGGTTTGACCGAGAGCTGTAGTAAACACGTTAATAGTTATATATGATATATGTAGTGTCATCTATTTGTTTGTCTTTGTTTGAATAACGGGATAAAAAGTAGTCTGAAACGTTGACATTTACCGTCAATCCTCATGCAGGCCAAGTGAGTGGTTAGCTTCGTCGTCATGACAACATAGCTGTCTTTACAAACAACACCCGGGGTCATGCATTCCACAACGTGTTCAAATGACAAAAGTTATTTAAATTTTAAATGTACATCCCCTGGGCATTTGCATTTGTACTCTCTTCAAAATTGTGTGAACAAATATTTACAATTAACTGTTTTATGATCCAAAAACCGCGCTATATAAGATATCACTTGGTAGATTTAACATTCTAATGACGAGATGCTCCCGGTTGAAATATGTGCTCTGAGCTACGTGACCTAATCCCACGTTCAAGGTGCCGGCCAACTTTTTGTGAAAAAGACCACAGTTCAAACAAGAATTAAGATTAAATAAACAGCAAGGATTATTTTATCTATGTCTGAAATGGCAAGGGTTGACCTGATTTATTCAGAAAATGTGTATTTTATTATCCAAATCCAACCATCCGATGGCTCAAACATCCACAGAAAAATGTAAATAAAACGAGAAAAAGACACACAAATTCAGACATGACCTTCGCTGTCACGATCGTGTTCCCGGGCATATAAAATAAATTTTTCTCAGTGTAATGACATACTAGACATAATTAATTTCTTCAGCACAGTCTATTGATTAACTTGTGTCCTTACATGAATGGTGTTGAATTGATTTGAATGAGAAAGAAGAAAGTTTTGTTGCGCTCTTGATTTTATCGCAGTGCCAGCTTATGAGAGAGATCATCAGCGGCTGCTTGTTTATACACCCCGAAAATCGCTAAAACGGTGCTGCCACCTGTTCACCAAGTGGTGAAACACTCGATCTGGCAAGGGAGCCATTCCAGAATTGGAATTGATTATTTAAAAAAAACGAAATTGGAAATGAGAAATTTTGAATTGGAATTGAGAAATTTTGACTTGGAATAGGAATTGAAGTTTTCTACAAAAATTAACTTACCATTTTTACCACGTTAACACTTACATGTTGTGTTACCAATATACTGGAATAAAATGATCCAGAACTTTGGTTTTATATATATATATATATATATATATATATATATATCAGATACACCACCGAACGTGGCAACCTAGATTAGCGTTTAGCCAATTAAAATGGTATGAATACTGGCGGCTCCCCCCACCCCCACACAACACTCTGACACCACCACATAGCATACCTGTAAGATTTAATCTACAAATTAATTTACCATTTCATTTTTAGTTCAGAAATATTTCTTCCATGACAATCCTACTTGGAATATAAACTAATCAGAGTAGGTATTCCAAGTTGGTACTTGGAGTACCTTCTCATGGTAAAAAGTATTAAGCAAAATAAGAGTCGGAAAAAAATTAATTGGAATTGAATTGGAATTGATAAATTTGATGTGGAATTGGAATTATATATATATATATATATATATATATATATAAGAGAGAGAGAGAGAGAGAGAGAGCTGGACAGACCTGAACGCTTTCTATGTGTGACAGGACGAGACAATTTTTAATGACAATGTTTGCAAAGTGGGACGATTCCAAATCCGACACGTACTGTGCGGGGGTTGCATGCTCTAGGCATAGCCCCCCCACCCCGGGAGGTTTTACCCCGGACTTCTGGAGAAGTATAAATAAAATAAAATCCACACCTTGGAAAAAACGTACGGTAGGCCAATTATATTTTTAACGCGAAATGTATTATTTTATGAGCAATTTAGCAATCAGAGTTCTACCTTTTATGAGTTTATATCGGGCTATTAAATAATTTCTACAGGATACATATACGGTTGGAATTGTGCTAATCAAACCAGTAGCTCGTGTGTTGAGTGGAGGTTGAGTTACTCAGCCTCACACCTGGAATATATGGCAGAGGAAAGAAATGCCGCATTCACAGGTATGAGTCGGATTCAAGCTAACAACTCGGAGGTTTACAACGAAGTGCTTTAGCCAATGTGCCACTCGATGACCCAAGTAGCTCGTGGGCAATTATGTAATCATATTTTTAATATAAAATTGAAATCACGAAAACTTTGAAGCGTTAAGGTCATAAACGTTTTGAGCAGATATTTTCAGTACGATATATAAACGTGTGAACAAGGTATCCTCTGTCAAATGTGAAAACATTTTCAAGACAAACATGTCGAACTATGACTGTACTAATCTCTGTCTGTTGGCGTGATTAATATTGATGTGTTGAGGATGATGATGATGATTGATGCTTTACGGCCACTTTTGTGCACAAGGTAGGCTAAATGGGCAGAGCGGCCCCCAAAGGTAATGAGGCGAAGTTAAAGACGAAACAACCTTCAGATATGCCCACGCCAAGATTTGAACACGGGTGATAGTGATCTGTAATCCAACACGCTACCGCTAGACCACGGAGGCGCCCGCTGATGTTTTGAGGAGGAAATGGATCATTACGTCCATTATTAGAGTTTGTATTGATCACAACAGTTACATGATTGTATGGTGAGATACTAGGATTAATATACTCAAACTGTCAAATTAAAGAGAGAAAGCTAATACTTTGATGAGTTTCTTCTTAACTGTTTGGACTATAAATTGATCCAGATGAGTAAGAGATGACTGAAGATGGCATCCGGATAGATATGGAATGGCTTTATAATTGTGATCTGTTTGTGGGAGCAACTCACTAGAGATAGGCCTAGCATAGTATTAGTGACTAATGTGTAATGTCACTAAAACAGTTCCGCTAGTAGTAAATCTACATTATTATTATTATTATTAATATTATTATTATTATTATTATTATTATTAGAAGAAGAAGAAGAAGAATAAGAAGTAGTAGTAGTAGTAGTATCATTATTGTAGCCAGTGAAAATATAGAATTACTGGAGACGAATAATTTAATTATTAATTATCTATTGTGTTCATCGTGCCAGTTGTTTTCTTCTAAGTCACACAGTTTTATCTCTAAAATACTACAAGGTTATGTCATCTTGTGCGGACTTATCATTATAATAGATCGAGGTAGACTGGATGCGGGGATGAAGTCCGGTGTAGCGCTAAATAATGCACTCTCTATAATATGTATTTGGGGGACATAATATAGCAAGGCGTGTGCGATAAAATGCCCGGGGGTGGATTATGTTTCAGCTGACTTCTTTTTGCATCCCGTGTTTATACTATAGGCTTAATTGCTATTAGCGATCCAAGTGTATAAAAGTACAACATGGCGGAAGATAACGTTGCCCAAGACTTTGTTGCCGATTGGCATCACCACTATCCTATTCATTATTGAACTATTAATACGAAATTAATATAAATATTTGTCAACATCGTCACCACGGACTGTCATTTATATGTTTTTGTGGAATATTGATAAAGTCAGAACGGGTTGTGCGAATTCTCTCGGATTGTGTTGTTTTCTATGTGCGAATTATGTCGGATTGTTGTTGTTGTTTTCTAAGTACATATATTGTACTTTGATTATTTTTTGATACACACAATCTCGAGGATGCAGTTTCCAGCACAGCAGCCTTGCTATGGGCCATACTACAACAGATATGACCAGTATTCTCGTGACCAGCAGAATCAGTACGCTGCAATGCAGTACTGGTCATACGGACAACCTGCCTGGTATAACCAGAACGCTCCGCCTCCAACGACAGCTCCACCGACAGCTCCACCTAAAGCTCCACCGACAGATCCTGTCTGCACTGTTCCCCTGCCTCCCGATGTTCCTACAACCATCGAATCTATGTCCGATGTACATGCTGCTACTGACGCTATCAGTGACAGTGATATCCACATGTACTTGACCAAC
The DNA here is from genome assembly GCA_025642065.1 of Paralvinella palmiformis. NCBI lineage: Eukaryota > Metazoa > Annelida > Polychaeta > Terebellida > Alvinellidae > Paralvinella > Paralvinella palmiformis. The sequence goes on from JAODUP010002461.1 coordinate 8,285, forward strand.
AGCGAGTACAATGGGAACACATCAAAGAGTGCCAAAACCGTTATCCGCAGGAGGGCCAAGCATTTTGTCGTCGTCAGCGATGTTTGGTTTTATCAGCAGGTTCCCAAGGTGTCGGGATCTACGCGTCGTAATGTCATCACCAGCAAGACGCAGCGCTGTCGCATCATCCAACAGTGCCATGCTATGAATGGTGTCGATGGACATTTCGAGGAGAAGAAGCAATCACGGCAGTCCAGATTATATACTTTCATATTCTGTTATCTGTCCTACTACATAACCTTACTATGTATCCATTACGAATAAAATAAACATATTTACATATAAACGATAAACTCTGTAGCTTGATGGGTATCAGCAAGAGAATATCTATGGCGTACCATCCGATGACGAATGGTTTGGACCGAGAGATGGAACCAGATATTACAGACAGCTCTCAGGTAAGTACATTATCAAAATTATCACGGTAACAACTTGTGACCATAAATAACCATACTTATGCACTTATGTAATTATGTACTAAACTGTTGCTATATGCAGCATTTATGTAGCATTTTATTATTGGAATGATCCTAGATGCATTAGTAACTGTTTTGCAGGAAGGTCATCGACTCTGACACTCAAGATGACTGGGATGACCACCTGGAGCCGATCATGTCGGCATACAGTGCCACACGACACGAGTCTACGGGAATGTCGCCGTACTTCCTAGTCCATCACCAGGAACCGCCACTACCCGTTGACGTAGAACATCGCTCCGACAACAACGAGTTACAGGTTAGAATTTTAGACGTTCAGGACCCATGGGTCGCACCATAAAACTTAGCTAGAAAAAACACATCAAACCACATAACAGTATAACAACACACAACAACAACTACAGTATACAAACTCAGATATTTTATGCATAGAAATTATATGTGCCAACACTTGAAGTTCAAAAAATTTATTGTATAATATTGTTCTTTTTATGACTTACAGGAGGACACACTCCCAGTGTCCAGTGTTCCACGACGCCGATGTGTTCACTCGTTATGCTACTGCCATGAAGGAAGACAAAGAGAACACCAAGGCGGTGGTGCCCAAGAACATCGCAAGAGCGCAAGCAGGCCAAAACAAAACTTCGATAAGCGTCACCTCGTGCCCTCCTACGCCGTCGGGACTGTAGTTCTACTCAAGAACCTGAAGAGAAACCGGCAAATGGGCGGCAAAATGGAGGCGCACTACTCTGGCCCCTACGAGATCATGAAGGAACTGGACCTCGGTGTCTACTGCCTGAAAAATCTGAAAACACAGAAAGTAATGGCCAAGATATGCAACTCAATGAGATTCAAGGTTTACCATAGTGACACTGGCACTTCGGACAGCACGTCTCCTGGTATTTCTGATGACCCAACCCAAACGACGCATCGACATCATGAACAACAGCAGCAGCACACTCATCGCGGACGACTGGCTACCATCGCTACACCTCAATTAGGGGGACAATGACATTCTACAAAACGGACAAGAGCTCAACGACAAATTCATGGACGCCGCTTCATTACTTCTAAAGCACCAATTCGCCAACGTGAACTTGTGTGAGAAAGTATCTATAACAGTTGACAGCATCCAGTTCATCCACCTGGACGTCAGACAACACTGGATCGCCGCAGCCATGACAGGAAACGAACTATATATATATATATGACAGCCTCCTACCAGCCAAAAACTTGCAACCAAGAGGGGAACTTTCGGAGTCGCCAAGGGGACCAAACCCCTTTGACAAAAAAAACGACAGGGAAGCCTCTCGCCCGGGACGTCACTCAACAGAAAGGCTCGGTAGGCTGCGGACTCTGCCGTGGCCACCACACTGCTCTTTGCCATGGTCTAAAGCCAGAAGAGTACAGGTTCCAGCACCCACATATGGGCAGACGTTTCATGGAGTCTCTGGAGAGTGGACAACTTACCCCTTTCCCGTCCACGAAAAAACGACAGAGGAAGCCTCTCGTCCGACATACCCTGCAATAATGGCACTGCGATGGTTTTGTTGTTCGGGGAGAATCCCCGGGCTGTCGCTTAATCAGCACAGCCTCTATGTTGGAGTTGTTGAGAAACCCCCTCCCCCACCACTCACAGGAGAGCAGTAGGGAAAGATAGAGCCGAAATACCCAGAGGGTGGTCACTGCCAGAGTGTTTTACGTCCTCAGGGGGTTTTTAACGTCCCCCTTTATTTTAAATAATTCAGTGGAGACGGCAGCGCCATTTAACGTGGTCAGCCACCCACGATGTTGTGAGTCGAGAAATTAATCCCTGGAAAAGTTTCGACCTCTTACGAGGTTCGAACCTGCTGACCGTTGACACCAAGTGCCGGGTGCTTAACCACTAGGCCACCGGAGCTCACTTGGCACTGCGATGTACCAACATGTAGTGATATAGTGGTCGATGTGTACTGATCAATATTGATATATCAGTCGGCATGTAGGTGTAAATATTGATGCATTGGTCCGTGTGTGGTTAGAAACATTTATACATCGGTCATTATGTCATTATCAAAGACATAAAATACTTTATAATAAATGTCATATTGCACAAAACAACACGGTCCTTTTAATCAGCAGTCTTTATTGCAATTAAGCCAGCCACGCAGGGACGGGGTTCAATATATGGCGAATTATAGGGGCTACATTTTGTAGCAGGGATGGAATGCCCTCCACCTGAAAGATCAAAGAGTTGGAGCATTATATCGCAGGGTGCATTTTATTGCGTTACACCGGTGTCAGAGTGGGACAGTGTCAATTTTAATTTTTGTCGCCGAATCCCCCCCCGCACACACACACACAAAGGGACGCGCGCACAAAAACACAAACCCCCCACCCCACCGGTGCACGCCCCCGCCCCACCAAAAAAACAAAAATGACAAAAAAAAACACCCGCACGCACGTTGGGCACATGCAGGCCCCCCGCACGATATATCAACACGCGCACAAAAAAAATTCTGAGTGAAAATACTATTATTTCTGCTATTGTCAGAGGTATTAGGATTATTATCATAATACATATTATATGTACTGATATATATGCTTTATTTCCAGTTATAGCTGCATTATATATGTACTAATATATATAATTTGTTTTCTATTTAGGTAGTGGTCGTTTGTTTATAATTCTGTAAGAATTATAAACATCACG
>JAODUP010002459.1:0-10382 GCA_025642065.1 Paralvinella palmiformis
ATATCTGATGAGGAAAGATTTAAATTACTTGAATACTAATTGTAGAGTGTATGATATACACTTTACTGAATTGGAATTCATGAACCAGACAAGAGATAAACTTATCTAGAATGCTAGTCCAACTATTTTGTATGTACCAAATCAACCGTATGCATCCACTGAAATCAAAGAGGAAGGTATTAACAGATAGGAGACCTATACAGGAGACAGGGCCAGCTGTGATGATAATTAATATTTATAATTAATGGTGAAAATTTATATTATAAAATTAATTAAATAAGAAACAAGGCATCAAACCCATGAGATTTTGTCAGCCCATTTCATATCTTAATACAAAAAAAGGATTACCAGTACTTGAATTAGTATCGGAATGTTCAGCTCATGTGCTTTAGTTGGTATACTTCTCTTCATAACTTAAATGCATATCAAATCAAATTCTTTAACCAACTTGAAAAAGGAAAACATGTGTTTACACATTGTGTATGCACTTGGTTCAAGTCATTATTTTACAAGGTATTGTTCTGTTTCAGTCCTTGAAGTTCTATGATGATGATATACCATGTAAACAGGCCAATCTCTTGGTTGCAGATTTACTGGTGTTATCTGTTACAGTAGTCAATGCATGTGTCTATTACATCTCTGGGTATATTCTGTCTAACTTTAAACAGTTCACTGATCAGGACTAAATGTCATATTTTGTAGTAGTGGTTGTTTAGAGCTGAAAGCAATTTGGGTTATTATGTCCATTTGATAACAAATGACTGATTGTAACTATAGATGAACCTGTGGCACAAGAGATTTGATGCCGCTTATTCTATGAAAGTACTAATTTCTCTAACATGTTAATGCAAACATAAACATTGTTAATATTCCATGTATATTCTTTGTTCTCAGCTGGGCAAACCTATGCCCTATATTGCATGGTCTATATTATTGAGGTGTAGACTTTAAATGAACTTATAATTTGTTTAGTTAATATATGATAAACGGACATGATGAATATATGGTGAATTGTGTTATGGTTGCGTTATAATAGCTGTATATATCGTTATATATAAAATAATGTCAGATACTATTAATAGCAGTATCCCACATCCTTCAGATAGTTCACAGAATGTGTATATATTCTTTGATGCTTGTCATCTTTTGAAAATATAAGGGGAGCATTGCATGCCTTACAAGAGATTAACACCTCTGTAGGGACAGCAAGATGGACTGATATTGTCCGTCTGCAGGAACTTCAGGCATCAGAAGGCTTACATGCAGCCAACAAACTTACAATCAGACATGTTAAATTTCAACAAAATAAAATGAATGTCAAATTAGCAGCACAAACTATGAGTGCCTCTGTTACTTCTGCATTAAAATATGCTTTTCAGTTTGGTTGTCGGGGGTTCGACAGTTGCCTGGGTACTGCTAATTTTGTTACGATTATTGATCATTTGTTCGATATTTTCAACAGCAGGACACTATTGGTAAATGGGTACAAAAGTCCATTAAGACGGGAGAATTATCGTAGTGTTGAATCATTTTATTAACAGCCAATGGAGTGTTGCTTAGCACGAGAGACATGACTGGTAAACGGGTTGTGATGGTAAGCGCAAAATATGTATACTTGGTTTTGTTTTTAACACTGAGAGTCTTCTAGGTCTTGAGAAGGTGTTGTTCTTTGGACCACCACCAGTAATACAGTTTTTGTTAACATATAAATTATTACAAGATTACTTTGAATTGTTCTTTTCCGCTGTACGTCAGTTTGGGGGTTGGAATAATAATCATTCTGCCATACAATTTAGCAATGCCTTTAGATCACTATTGAGTCATGCAGCGGTATCTATTAAATATTTTTTTTAATCTAATTGTTTATCTCAGGACACAATTTCACTGTTAAATGTGGCCAATACAGATTAAGTAAAGCCATTTCTTACATTTGAGACAGCACTATGTGATCATACTTATAGTTCTATAAATATTTATCCTTTGTTGAGGGCATTATTGAATATATTGTGGGGTGGGTAGTACCAAATGTGTTTCATGTAAAGATTGTTCATTGGCACTGGTGAGATCTGCCTCAGAGTCTACCAATGCATTGTTAATCATAAAAAATAATGGTGGGTTAGTTAATGTAATGAAAATTTTTAAACATTGTGAAGTTATCATGCGTTCCTCTGTGAACATTAAAAAGGTAGTATCTGAGGAATGGGAGAAACTGCTGGTGTCTAGGATGTTATTAGATATGCTGTGTGATTTGTTTCCCCAAGTTGAAACAACATTTTATGGAAACTTCTAAGGGTATAAATACAATATTGTTTTATATTAGTAAAGATAATTTGTTCGGAATTTGTTAAACTTTGTTGTTTTTACACAATAAAACTAACTAATTTATACCTCGCGGGTGATAGTATCAGACACAAACTTAACAAAATAGTCTTGTTTAAGCTTCAAGAAAGCAGTTATTGATTGTACTTCAATGTTTGGTGCAAGTTGTGTGTTCAACTCCGAAATCCCTCATATAAGTAAATAATATAATTAGTTATAATATTTTGACAATTCCTATTGGAAAGTCAACTTGTAAGTTGTTATTTCTTCAAATATAACACAAACCTTTTCTAAGTTATCATATTCTTCTACACCTTTTATTGTTTGGTGTACTATTTAACATAGACTTTTGTAATTGAAGTTTGACTCCCAGCTATGTTATGGATATAATCATTGAATTGTCCAATAGATATGATGAATATAACTTGTTCATTTTATCATGTAATATTGTATGTATAATATACTACATATTATATTATTAATGTGCATCAGTGGGTGTGCTAATAAAACCTCTCCCGGGTAATTGATGTGTTATTAAGTTATGGTGTTCCCTGAAATGTCTGATAGATATGCGTGAATACAAGTTATAACATGTACATATTATCATATAATATGCTGCATTATTAGTGTGCATCAATGGGTATGCTAATAAAAAATATTGAGTAAATCACGTGTTTAGTTATATAGTACTCCCGGATACGTGTATGTGAACTCATCCGATAACCTTAAATTAATGGGTTGATTTTTTGCTGTCTATTCCGATATATACAATTTCTATGAACATATCTCCTGATAAAAATTCTACTAGGTGAAACTAAGGCGGCAGTCCTATCTTGGCATTTCTGACATTAAAGGAGAAGTTTGTCATCTCATCAGTCAATACATTGTCCAAGACAATTGATTGGAACTTTGATGAATTTGCTTTCATCTGATTTTGTTAGAACAGATTAATGCACATATCTGTAGCATGTTCAATATTTGTCTTGACTTCATTTAGATTGTCAGCTTTGCATGATATGGAATTGTCATCTGCATAATTGTAGAGGGTGCAGGAACCCAACTGTGCAAGACTGTACATAAGATCATTGATTAAAATGTTAAATAAAAGTGGCCCCAGGATGGATCCCTTTTAAAATCTTAGCCCAATCACTTTTGCAATTATTTCTCAAGTTGGCTTACATAATCCAGTATATACAATTTTCTATTAACATTTCTACCGATAAAAACAATGAAAAAGTCTGACAGGCAAGAGCAAGGGTGAAGGGGTCCAAGCGAAGCCCAAGGTCACGGTGTCAGTCCTAACTCCTATCTTCAGAGTATGCATTCCTAACGTAGTGATTTAGAATATGAACCTAAGAAAACCAATTATTTGTCACGTTGGCTTCCATAATGGGCTCAGTCTCTTAATTTATATCTCACTATTGTGTTTGCATACTATATATTTTAAACAAATGACAGAACACAAGACGTTGACGTTTCACAGCTTTAGCCGGAAGTGCTTTTATTAGGCCATACAACCAGGTCATACGGACGTAATAATATTTTTTACTTTACGCTTCATATGATAATACATTACGCAAGCATCGTGAATTTTTTTGAAATCGCACCATAAATAATAATGTTATCCGCAAATGAACGCTTTACTCAATAACATTGTTCATTGTTGTGTTTTTCCCTTGTCGGAAGTCGGAGCTATTTGGTCATGGCGGCCAATTCAAACGCTACTGACTGCTCGGTTTAGTTTTATATTTAGTTTTTTTTCTAGGAAACGGGCAATAACTTGGATGAATTTAAATTAGTTGTTGTATAAATAATAAATATACAGCAGCTAGATCTGTTTCGTTTGATTTATAGATTGATGGCCAGATATTAACAGCGCATTATGTTTCGGCGGGAATGAGCACGTGATCAATCATGGCTCCAAGGGACGAAGGCCAATTTTTGAGGGGAAAACAATACGATGATATGTCATTAATGCTGTGTTTGAGGAAATGTCACCGTGATGTATTTTATTTAATTAACGTTTATTCTTTTATTGGGTAGTATTACTTCTCCGGCAGCCGAAGAAGTATCGCTAAAATTGTTGTTTAGGACGACCGTCACCTATAGTATATGTACTGTAGTATATCAGTATTACTAATACTATACTATTGGTATATCATATCACGTGGTAGTTGTTGCTTGGTTCTCTGCATTCAAAGCGATAACAATGCACGTTTTTGCTATATCCGCTGTACTGGTGAATGAAGAGCAGTTTTAACTACTATTTCTGCTGCACAACCGGACAGTTAAGCCTGTTTCCTATATTATATCTTAAATTAAGTAGTTATCTGTTTGAACTAGTATATTTGTTGATACCTTGAATGGCTTGGTAGTTGATATCATATTATATATACGGAATTTAAAGGCAATGCCTGTTATGGTATTCAGGTCCTTCTGTGTTGTATTTCTTGAATGTATATTTTAATAATGGCAATCTATAGCGCTCCCCTTTCCAAAATTTATCCAAATTTGATTGAAGCTGTTTAGACTAGCATAAGATGTCACATGTTCAGGCAGGGACTGAGGGAGTTCCAGTAATGGACTGTTCTTTGGCTGAAGACATTTCTCCTCAATTCTAGCCTGCATCGACCCTTGAACAAATTTTGACTGTGGCCTCTGGTGTTGTTGTTAGGTGGGAAGACAAAGAAGTTATTAGGATCTAGCCTGTCCATACCATTCATTATCTTGAATACATGGTTCATATCCCCATGCTGCCTTCTAAAATCCAAAGATGGCAGCCTTACCAAATTAAACCGGTCTTCGTCTGGGAGGACTAATGCTTGGGATCAGTTTGGTTGCCCTTCTCTGTACTTTCTCCACTTCTAGTTTGTCTCCTCTGTACCTCAGATGCCAGATCACATTTCCATACTGAAGGTGCGGTCTAACCATGGCTGTGAATAGTCTCGGCACTGTTGTTTCGTCGAGGAGTGTGAAGGTCTTCCTGATCAAGCCTAACATTCTAGAAGCTTTATTGGCAGCATTAGCTATGTGCTTGTGGAATTTTAGGTCTTCGTCCACAGTAACACCTAGGTCCTTCTCCGCATGGGTTATGTCTAAGGTTGTGCCATTCATCTCATATATGAACTTTTGATTCGAGTTGCCTAATACTTTGCATTTATTCTCATTGAAACCAAGCTGCCATTTCTCAGACCATTTGACTAGTTGATTTAAGTCATCTTGAAGTTTCTCACGGTCCTCAAGTGTTCTGATAGCTCTAAACAATTTGGTGTCGTCCGCAAATATCTTGGTGATACTGGTCACTGCATCTGGCAAGTCGTTTATGAATATAACAAATAATATAGGACCTAAAACACTACCTTGGGGGATGCTGCTAAGTACTTCCGACCATGATGACATTATTCCATTTACTGTAACTCTTTGTTTTCGATTCATTAGAAAGCTTTTGATCCACTCCTTTATGGGACCTCCTATGCCATATGCATCTAATTTTGACAGTAACCATTTATGAGGGACAGAGTCGAATGCCTTCTTGAAGTCGAGATAAATGACATCTAATGGGGCTCCGGTGTCCAGCAGTTCAGTCCATAGTTCAGTGGTGATCAGTAGCCGAGTCATACATGACTGACCTGGTACAAATCCATGCTGTTCATCGCAGAATAAACCATTTTCCATCATGTGCCTTACAATCTGGTCTCTTATTAGGGTTTCCATCAATCTTCCAATAACGGATGTCAAGCTTACAGGTCTATAATTTCCTACAGCAGTTTTGTTACCTTTTTTGTGGATGGGTGTGATGTTGCCCTCTTTCCATGTAGATGGTACCTCTCCCTCTGCCATTGATTTCGTGTAGATGGTGCTTAAGGCTAGACATATAGAAGATGCCGTTTCCCCGAGAATTCATGGGTGGAATCCATCTGGCCCTGAAGATTTGGTTACGTTAAGATGTAATAATTTCTTGTTAACCTTTTCTGGGGTAATTTCTATGTGAGTGAGTGGTGTTCCTGTGTGAATTATATCAAGTTTTGGGATCTTGCTGGTGTCCTCCTGGGTAAAAACACTCGTAAAGAAGTTGTTGAGCAATTCTGCCTTTTTATTGTCATCACTGGTTAACTTTCCATCTTCATCCACAAGATCGCCTAACTTTGGTCTGCTTTTCAACTTTGAGTTGGTATACTGCCAGAAAGCTTTAGGATCATACTTAATATTTTTGGCTATGTCCTTTTCAAACTCTCTGCATAGGTTTCTCGTCATTTTGGTGAATTCGTTTTTCTCTTGGGTAGCCCTGACATAGTCAATGTAATCACCTGTTTGTGTGTAGCGCTTCCAAGCATTATATTTTTCTTTTGCTTGGCATGGCAGCTCTGTTCATCCTTATTTTTCTTCTTTTGTCCGTTTTCTGCCTGGATTTTGGTATGTAGGTGTTCATTGTATTGTTGAACTCAGTTGAAAAATATAACCATGCCTCCTCTGTATTCATGTCCTGTAATTTCTCTTTTTGAGGTACTTGTTCATGGCGATATAGTCTCCTTTATGGTAGCAGAATTTGGGCTTTAATTTCTTAAGTTCTGGTGTGTACACCTCAAGGTTATACATTAAGCATACGTGGTCACTGAGACTTAGTCCTGATATGTATTCTATACGTTTAATCATGTTCTCCTCATTTGTGAGGATGAGATCCAGAACATTAGGGTTTTGTCCATGACAGTACCTAGTAGGCTCTGTGACATGCTGGTGTAGAAATACATCACAAACTGTATCAATAAATTTCTGGCTTGTGTGCTGGCTACCTTTGGTTATGGTGGTGGTACTCCAATCGATGTTTGGGTAATTGAAGTCTCCTACTATCATGAGATGAGTTGTTTTTAAGGATGTTATTCTGTGAAACAGATCATACATGCTCATATCATTCTCGATACTGCTCGAGGGGTTACGATATATACATCCAAATAGTAGTTTATCATTGCCACGTAGATTCATAGACATTCGTGGAAATCGGAGGCTATATTAATTTCAATGGTATGTTCAGAGAGTTTTTCTGTTAAATATATGGCCTGGTGTTCTAGGTTAGAATATGACGTACCCGTCTAGTTTTAGTTGCTGTGTAGTTGTTGGCTCTAAACTGTATTTTGGCTTTATTTCAGTGACTATAATAATGTCTGCTTTGTTATCACATGCTAGTAGTTGTAACTCAATCATTTTGTTTGTCAATGTATCAGCATTTGTATACAGTATTTTCATATCATTTATGATCTTATGCTCATCTTTACTTTTTGTGTCGCCTAGTCACTCTGTCTTCGTTTCTTCCACCAGTTATATAGTGGAGGCATTGGCTTCTGTTTGACCAGGCATCGCCTCTGCTGCTGCAGTGTGTCTTTGGGTACGTGGTGTAAACTTCACAATTTTGTTTCCTCTTATTACTAAGTTATCTCCCCCCTCATCTCTTTTTTTCAGCTGTTCCCTCAGTGTTTTTCCCTCCTCTCTTTCCTTAGGGGTGGGGTCTGGGCATATGTATACATTAGCCCAATTTTCTGTGTTTCTGAGGGTTTTTGATGCTGCTAGTATCACTCTTTTCCTGGCAGGCGTATCCAAGGCAGCAAGGATCAGCCTGGGTTTTGTGCCTCTATTCTGTCCTCACCCTCCTAGCTGTATGGGCTTCGTTAGCTCTACTCCATCAATATTCAGGCCGTTCTCAATGAGATTCTGTATTGACTGTGTGTCATCTCTGTTTCTGCTAAGTAGGTCCTGGTGTTGTCCTTGTCATCTTCAGGTCTACTATGTCTTTGTATTCAACTTCAAAACCACAGTTGATAATATACGAAGAACACTTAAGCATTTTTATTCCCAGACTCATGGTACAAAAAAACGAGACTCGATGGAAATTCAAGATACAAAACTTTTACAATACCAATTAATTATTTAATATATCTCTGTATTAATATATATATTAGATAGATTTGTATATAATTATATATTCTGTATATATATATATATATATATATATATATATATGTGTGTGTGAAAATATTTGTTGTTCATCCCATGATTTCTCTCGGCGTAGTCATATCTGAGGGTTATATCATCATGCTTCATTACCTTTGGAGGTCGCTCGGCCCATTAGGCTACCATGTGCCTATAATACAGCATAAAACACAATCATCATCATCCCGCCATGATTTCAGAAGATTATATCAAGTTTGAAATGTGATACATGGAGCATCCATACAGTAGTTATTTATACAGGGTTCTCACAAATCCTGGAAAATAATAAATTCATTTTCCAGGTCCTGGAAATGTCTTTGAATTTTGCAAAATCAGGAAATGTCCTCGATAAAATATTGGCTGTGAAAAAATCCACTTAGAACCAAAAAGCCTGTGAATAAATATTATGCCTGTAGAAGAAAACTTTGATTGTAGAAGAAATTTGCTATCACACTACACTACTGTACTACTGAGATCTCTATCACAAGTTAATTTTGAAGGTGTTTTTGATATATTATGTACCAATGAGAGGTGTTCAATTTTCTCTCTGGCTTCACTTCAAACTGCATGGTTCATAAAAAGTAAGACATAATGATACATACAAAATGTAAAACAACACAGAATTTTGTTGATAATTCTCTTAATAATTTCAATTTAGTGTATACACATAAAACATAAATAGATGTAATCAAGAGTGATCAATGCTATAGCTAAACTAAAAGCTTTTCAATTACTTATTCTTCATCACAAGTTCAGAGGTTGTCATTGTTTATAGTGTAGACCTGTTCCATGGTAGCTTGTAATGTTTCTTACTCCAATGCTCTAATTCCTTGTCAAATATTCTTCTTCAATTCCTGGATTGTTCAAAGTTTGTTTACGTAAACTCGTTCCTTTAAATGACGCCAAAGGAAAAAAATTGGGAGCTGCTAAATATGGTGAATGAATTTCCATTCCATGTGAAATTAGTGTCTCATTGAATATTTGATGATGAAGTTCTGTTGTTGCTCTTGTAGTATACACTGCTGAAGCCATATGTTATCTCTGTGACCTATCTCTGGACATTACCTTCATAATCTTCCAAATATTGGGCTTCAGTTATTTGTTCTGATGTGATTCCGCCCGAGACTGTGTATTTACGGGGATGAAGCTGATGTTGTGGTATAGCTCTTGGATTTACAGAACCCCAAGTTCTGCAGTTCTGCCAATTGATGAAACTATTTATGTGAAAATGTGCTTCATAGGACATGATTAGTCTGTGAAATTATTGCATCAGCTGAATCTTGTACAGGAAGAGATGTAACTCCTTCAAATGTGCTGTAGTGAGCCATCAGTCATCATTTTGATCTAAACTCATGCAGTCATGGAGTGAAAGTAGAAGTAAAAAAAACTGATAATAATGATTCATGGCTTTATAACGAAAATCAATAATTATATGTAGAATTATCAGATCTTTGTAATTATGGATAAATGTTGTTGGACTCCGTAGCACATTTCATGACTTTCACTTTGAAGGCAGCGTCAGTAACACAACAATTCGTACCCAAGAGTGTTGTATCTCATTCGTTTTGGTAATAACATAGGATTATTGAGAACCAAAAAAGGTCAGTTTAAATAAAAATATTGAATTCAGTAATTTTATCATCCTTTCACCATGCAACCTCGTCTTTTAAATACTTTTCACTGTTCTCATGGTTCACTTTCTGGTTCGCAAGCATGATGTTTGTTGAAGTTTCTTTGCTATTTGAGGGAAAGGTTAAGATTTTTAGGTTGGCTTAATGGATGGTACTACCCGTGTATAAGTTGCACTTGATTTTGACATCGATTTCGTAGTATAACAAGTGTGACTTATTTGCGAGTATATACAGTAGATGAAAGTCAATTAGGGTTGTATATATATTTGTGTGTGTGTGTGTGTGTGTGTGTGTATGAACTGTTATGACATAATCCATTATTTAAGTAACATATCTTGCTATCTCAACATATATTTTCCTTGTTGCTGAAGTTAATGTATATAATTGATTTTATATATATATATATATATATATATATATATCGAGAGAGAGAGAGGGGGTGAGTGAGTG
>JAODUP010002463.1:0-10770 GCA_025642065.1 Paralvinella palmiformis
AAAAAGTTTCGACCTCTTACATGGTTCGAACCCGTGACCGTCGGCACCGGGTGCTTAACCGCTAGGCCACCTGAGCTCACTAGTGGTTCCCACATACAACCAAGGTGAATTATATATACAACTAAAGTTGTTATATAAAACAGTTTATATTCACGATATGCCTACTTATTCCTTGTTTTATATTCTATTAATCATACCCGATGTTTATAATCCTCAAACAAGTAATAATATTTCCCATTATTTCCTCTTTATTAACTGATAATCACTAAATAATAGATACACAATTGTTGCCATGACAATATATCAAGAAGGATGGATGGCATTTTGATTAGAATTTTTATCTTAGTTATTGATATTGCTAGTCATACGCCATGTTAGCCTAGCTACCGTTTAGCTAATCATATCTAGGCCTAATGAAAACAAGACAGTTTTATAGTACAACAAATATTTCGCCAAACAGATGGCATTTATCTATGACCTTACAGTTTGTGGTGTTGAAAAAGACTCGGCTTGGATGTTATACTGTACTTTACAAGTGGTTCTAATTGCTAGTTTTTGCAACACAAAATTACGCTTGAGAATATATCTTGTTGCACCCCCCCCCATGGGGATATATGAAGAAAATATAATGTTTTGAGACTATCTGTATTCTAAATATTTGTATCTTCCTCCATTGCGTAGAGTGATTTTGATATTGTTTTATATCCGTGATTTATATCTTGTTTCTATATAGGTCATCAAGTATCACACCAAGAAACTTTGAGCCTTACTCCTTAAACCTTATGCCAACTTTTCCCACTTCCATTAATCTGTTCAGACTATTAAGCTCAAATTTAGCCTTAAAATACTTAATTATGAGGAATTTTATCTTTTTCGGGTTTCCACCATTTTCAGTAATGCACGACTCTACATTTTGATGCATAATATCATTTCGCTGTTTCTCCAATTTTTTTTATGTGCTACCCAAAATCGAACTCTACATCATCGCAACTCAACACGAACAGATGAGTTGATATATAACTCATATTAATCCATGTGCCACATGTGTTTTGTTTTTAGATTCCATGGCTATTATAAAGATTTTCTTCAACCAATATAATACTGTATTTAGAATATTCATATGTTTAAAGTATTCAAAATTATTATAGTATTATAGGCTATTTCACTGGCCCTACAAGCATTTATGTATACGTTAAAAGGTTCCAATGTTGCTACCATGTGCAACAATGTTGCTGCTATAGGTTATCTACCCCGTTGCGTCAGATGTTTAGACCTAGCAGTACAGGTCTGTCTATTGGCAGAGTCAAGATAAAGGATTATACCCAGACATCTCCCTGCACATTTAAATGTTCTAGCACATCAGCTAAGCAGGAAACATCAAATTCTGTCATCAGAATGTAACCTTCGTCGGACCGTACCGGCCCAAGTGTTCAAAAACTGGCGCAAACCAAAAGTGGATCTGTTTGCCCTTAAACACAATTCCAAAAAAGCATCTTCAATGAAGAGTTATGAAAAAGAGACAGTCTAGTACGGTCATTAGAGGGCCTACACCTATCCTCCCACAAGTCTAATCAGGCTGTGGGCTGTGGCGATATTTGCATCATTCTATTTCCATGACCTCACTCCGGCTCAGATAGATCCAACTTTAGGTTCATCAATAGCCCCCCGGGAAGTTGTGGAAGATCCACAACAATAGTACGCATATCCAGTTTCTCTGCATATGGCCTCTGATTCGATCTCACCGCCTCCGAGTATCTATTATCCACCATTCAATAGAGACAGAGTCCCATGGTGGTTTATTGGATACATGCCTCATACTTCTCTCAAAGCACGATCGAAAGGTACAAAGGAATATTCCAACCTGATGCAATAGGTAACTGTTTTAGACCAGACTTGTGTTATCACAAACCACAGGTAGGGCATCACTATGTACCCTAGTGTGAGTGACTGAATATGGTAGTTAAGTATAACCTAAACCTTTGCCATTTGTGGTTAGGTCGGCGTGTTCACCATCTCACTTAATTATTCACTCTAATATGAGGGATAACCCTCATTCAGGTCCTGTGGATCAATGTGATTTTCTGAACGATGGATCCAACATGGATGCTCTTTAGATTCAGCATAAATTATGTATAAATTGGTAACGTATAGAATAAAATATAAAATGTTATCTATATACCAAAATTCGTTTTTGGCATATACTTACCAATTTATACATAAATGGTCATCTTGATCCGACCCATCCTCCCCACAGTGGATGGTTAGCCCTCTCGTTGGGTAGGATCCATCACGGGCACGGACATAGGAAAGAGGAAGTAGCTCATGCGCCGCCTACGTATCACGGTGGGAACTAGTAACGGACAAGTTTACCATGCTTCTCCATCGTGGGAACAGTGAGAAGACGGTGATCACTGTTATTACTTTTGCCGGGAGCCTTGACGACTAGGGAGGATTTGGATAATTTATGTATTATTTGATAAGGTATATCCAAAATATGAATTTTTGTATATAGAATTTTTTGTTTGTTTTATGACATCAATGCCTTTAAGAAATATCAGGCATTTTTCGATAGAAACTTGAATGAACATAATGTCTGTTTCTTTTATTCTCGACTTTACAAATAACAGCTCTCCAATAGCATTTCTTTGAGAGCGATGTAGTGATTTTAAAAGTTATAGCCAAAGCTGATAGAATACTTTATGTAACAAACAACAAATAGCGTCAAAGCAATTTTAAGTTTAAGGTGAAGTTCAACTCAAATTCAAATTGTTAATCTTAATGTTCAGTAACGATCAATCATTGTATTGTGTATTATTATGATTATTTTATTATTATTATTATTAGTAGTAGTAGTAGTAGTAGTAGTGTTGTTGTCGTTGCTGTTTTTGTTGTTGTTGTTGTTATTATTATTATTATTATTATTATTATTATTATTATTATTATTATTATTATTAATTATAAATCCAGTTATCAGTTTTATATAGAAACACCAATCCCAGTACACATGAGAACAATGGACGTTTTCGTTAATACAACATTAATCATGCTGTTTTAATTAGTTTAATGATAACAGGGCTCTTCTGTCATTCGTCGTGCCTTATATATTGTCATTGATCAATTGATTTAACCTTCAAACACCCAAACTATTATATGATTTGATACAACCGGTCTTTCTTCATCAACGACCATTCTGGTCTACGTATCACAGTGAATTACAGTTATATCCTGCTTAGTCGTATTCCCGTTCTTGTATCTTGTGTTTTATATCCATCATGCTGAATGAAAGGATATCAGTAGGCTATTTGGAACATCAATAATAGATAATGCCATTCCACAGTGTTAGCTATATTTCTAAGAATAAAGATTCTAGCCTTTCACATTTTCTTTTGACATCATTCAGCTAAAAGTCTGAAATAGGCTGATCTAGGTAGTACTAGCATAAAATAATGGTGCTTAAATACACGATCTATATTTAGCCTCTCATCTAAGCACTAAAGCTACAGAATACTTGCATAATACGGCTTAGGATCATGAGATGTCACTGGTGATTATGCCGATTGCCGAAGAGGGCAGTTTTACATATTTAAATACTTTAAGGGTTGCATAGAGGTAGTTATGTATCAGGTACGAACCAAAAGCCTTTACACACATGGTATTAACGGTTATAATATATGTATATATATATATATATATATATATATATATATATATATATATATATATATATATATATATATATTATATATTATAATTATATATTATATATATATATATATATAATTATTATATATATATATATATATATATATATATATATATATATATATATATATATATACATATATGTGTATGTATGTATGTATGTAGACACAGATAAAGACAAAACTACCCATTGACTTTTATACGACTTTGTTCTAAATGGATCTGATTAGACTTTCATTATTAGAGAGAGTGCGACATTTAACAACAAAATTGAAAGTAATAACTATTTCATAACATTTCCTGGAATATATTTTAGTAACTACGTATATCACAGTCCATGTTAATATTTATAGCCTGCAAGGCATCTTTAATCTCTCCCACTGTTATTCAGTTAATGCAAATACCCTGTAAAACATGATTGATGATAAATGGGCAGCATTGGGCTTACGTCAATGTTAATGGGCTGGCTTTGATTTCTATTCATCTAACTGATAGAGGGAACAATTCTAAACATTTTAACAAAGACAGTACTAGTGAGCTGATCCTCTGATGACAGATGAAGAGATTCGACCAGAACCTGGATTACCATGTGAGCCATAGGTAATATTATCCAAGTGGGGACTAATGGCAGGTGATTAAGATAACGCGCGAGTGTGGGTCCGATTCATCCTAGATGAACTTTGATCTTTTAGTAGAAAAAACACTCGTTGTAAATCGACTCCTGGGGTGTTGATATAAATACAATATACTTTGAAAAAATACCTAAATCTCACTTTATTTTCTATAATCTATAAAATTGATTAAAAAAACCCTTGCTTCTGCTAAATCAGAATATTATAATAATAAGATCAAAGCATCCAAGGGAAATCAAAGGACTGTTTTCAATGTTGTAAATAAAGTATTACATAAAATCAAACTGTCCTTCCAAATATTATCATCTCAGATAAAGATATGGCCATTGTTTTAATAACTTATTTTGTCAAACAAATTAAATATACATGGAGGGTTCCATTCCAGCACCTTATCCTAGGATAAGACATTGGTAAAAGAGTCCTGCATATCCAAAATGGATACATTTGAGCCTTTTGCAGAGACTAATATCAGACAGTTGCTGAAAAGGGCATCTAATGTTTTATGAGCATTTGACCCTATACCTACATGGCTTGTGAAAGATTACCTGGATGTTCCGATTAGCCCGATTACAAATATAGTTAATAAATCATTATATCTGGAGGTTTTCATAAGATCCATGAAAGCTGACCTTCTAAAACCATTAATAAAAAATAAAAATAAATGGACTGTAATATTCTAAACAATTACAGACCTGTTTCAAATCTTACATTTTTATCTAAAGTTATACAAAAGGCAGTTGTTTTCCAGCTGTGCAAATATTTAATCAATATTAACCTTAATGAATCATTACAGTCTGCATATAAAAGTAGTCAAAGCACTAAAACAGTCTTGTTTCAGGTGAAAATGATATTATGATGTCAATTGGTCAAGGCAAACCAGTATTACCTGTTCTTATGGACCTGCATTTGATACAGTTGACCTTAAATTACTTTTCTCTAGATTAAAAGACATGTTTGGTCAGTCAGGTAAAGTACGTCAATTGTTTCGATCCTATCTGGAACAACGCTTCCAGAGAGTGTCTGTTCATGGTGTTTTAATCTGATGTTTAGTTCTTATTGTTTGGTGTACCACCGGTTTACTTTCTTGGTCCTCTTATTTTAACAATGTATGCCCATCGCAGTGATTTGGGGTTATATATCACTTCTATGCTGATAACACACCGCTTTATATATAATTGGATCCTGACATTTAGTTAAATTTCTTCACTACTTTAGGATATTGTATTGCTGAATATTGCATCTTGCATAGTGACAAATACTCGAAATATGATAGTAAAATTTAACCTGTTAGACAGAGTATCCATTTCAAGATTTTGTTAATAATGTATCAACCTATTAATAATATAGCACCTGAATACGTGTGTGAAATGGTGTCCATTAGAAAGTCATCCCGATAACTCAGATCATCCAGTCAGATACTATTGCAGGTGCCAGTGTCTCAACTCAAGTCAAATGTTAACTATACGTTTGGTGTTCCAGCCCCCAATTTTGTTGAATAGGTTGCGGCCAGATATTAGAAATGCCTCATGTCTTAAAAAGTTTAGTAAGGGCGCTTTATTAAATATATTATTATTATTATTATTATTATTATTATTATTATTAACGATTACAACCTTTATTTCCCTATTTATATATTTGTTACCAAGCTAACCAACAGTAGTTGGGTCAGTTGTTTAGATTTTAAGCCAGTTGTGAGCCTTATTCCTGATTATATTGATCACAGATTGTCTTGTGACGAAGATTGTCTGACGTCGTTAGAGAACCAGTTGCTTATGAATTCGGTGTTTGTATTAAGGTAGTCAAGGCAGGTGACATTATGTAGAAGTGTGTGTGTTTGTATGTGTGCGTGCGCGAGTGCTTGCATCGTGTATGTGTGTGCGCCCGCGTGTTTGTATGTGTGTGTGTGTGTGTGTGTTGTGTGTGTGTGTGTGTGTGTGTGTGTGTGTGTGTGTGTGTGTGTGTGTGTGTGTGTGTGTGTGTGTGTGTGTGTGTGTGTGTGTGTGCGTGCGTGTGCGTGTGCGTGTAAGGGGGTGAGATAGGTGTTTGAAATAAGATACTTGCACTATTAATATCGAATCTTAAATTCAAAAGCTGAACAATTCATCAGGTAACTAAATACAGAGGCAGCTTTTCAAATTGAATCATGGGTAATGTCTCACCAGTCCTTAGGTTATCATGAAACCAAAAAGCTAATCACCTACAGTCGTGCTTTCTGGGAGTAACACACCCAAGTCAAATCACAACAGCTGTGAAAATATTTCTCCCAACTCCCTAACCAGCTCTATTTATAACACTTTTTCAGTTGCTTTATCTTTCTTGAAAACAACATCTTAGAAAATTTAAACCCCAATTGCCACTATCTTTAAAGGTCAGTTTGTACAATGGGATGGTATCATGAAGCGACTAGTATTAAAACTGATAGCTTAATCGCTATTAGTTAATTCACATTTGTAGCAAAGCAGACCATTATGGTGTCATCCTGGAGCTGTTAAAACTATATATTAACATTTAAAACCAAACTTAATGTCTTCCATAGAAACTAAATAATTATAATAAAAGGTTTGCGTATTTTTAATGACAAACATACTAAAGAATGTCATACTACTAAAGTGAATTATATATACAACTAAAGTTCTTATGTGAAACACACCTTGAGACGGCGATTAGCTGGCATCCTCTAGAGGATCAGTTTGCTGATGAATACGGCGTTTCTGTCAGTGTGGTGAAGGCAGGTGACGGCGCGGTTAGTTAGAACGTATGACTCGTAACCTGGTTTAACCCGATGAGATCAGTGAAGCCAAACGTGTCCTTAGACAACGTGAAAGGAAATGGAGAAGAACCCGCATAACTGTTCACCGCCATATATTCCAGGAACCAGATATTACACCTGAAGGATCTTAGTGACGGTAGTAAGTCGTCTTACTTCAATAGTAAAATCATCCAGTTTTCAGGAGATCAGAAAATTATCCCATTATTCTCTTGTAGCTCTGGTCCATGCTTTTGTGTCCTGCAGACTGGATTACTGCAGCTCGTCGTTCTCTGGTATATTCAAGGAGCAGTTGCATAATCTTCTACGAGTACAAAATATGTCAGCCATCTACGAGACTTCAATTTGTCAGCCAGGATCATGGGGACAAAAAAGCACGACCACATGACTCCAATCTTAAAGAGTCTATACTGGTTAACTATGGAAGAGCGTGTTAAGTTCAATGCCTCACTTTTTACTTTCAAACACTGAGAGGTGCTGTAACCTCGTATGTCAGAGATTTGTTGACAATCCACGAAGGGTCTGTCTAGTTCCAAGAATATTCGTGTAGTCTCCACGATTCACCTCAATACGACAGGAGATTGGACTTCTATATACCAATCTACAACTGTACGGAATGCCATATTCAAATACCATGTAAAACCTATTTATTTCAATTAACTTATTCATTGTAATCTGTTGATATCTAGTTATGTATTACTGTAATACTTGTTAATCTTAATATACCTATTATTATTATTATTGTTATCATTATTATTTCAATCGTCCTGCCTAGAGTTCACTGTTCATTTATCCTACTACTAATGATATCTATCCTCCCAATACTTTTCTAGTTCATATAATCCTTTGATAAATTTGTATATATATATATATATATATATATATATATATATATATATATATATATATATATATATATATATACTATTTGTGTGCTTTAGCCATCCTATTAGAACACTATTCTTATCTCATATATGTTTTTCTATACTGCATAAATACCCCATTTGAATATCATGGTGTTTTTCTATTCTGCATTACCATTACATAACCCATTTAGTGAGACACAATAATAATTGAAAAGGGTATCGATTATCCCAAAATCTGACAAAAAAAGTCGAGATCCTTTATTATACAACTATGAAGTTGATTTAACAATTATGTGACGTAATTAATGAACATCACAGCTATAACAGGAATACAATAAGAAATGGATTTGTCTTCATATATCTTTCCCGGGAGCGTTCAATTACCGGCACACAAAATTGATCGTGGAACCTGTATGAAATATCAGCTCACCATCGACTGAGCTTCAGACATCAAAGTCGCCAATTTACTGGTTCATAGTTTCAGATATCGACAATAATTACACTACAGTTTAATATAATAATTAATATCATCCTAACAGTATATTCCCCAGATTTTCATCGCCCGTGCGGGTTATAGTTTTGTCCATATCCAACATTCTTACAGGGGGCGTTGTTTTCTGTAAGAGCAAACTTTAAGTGGATTCTTTATTAAAATTCAGGCTCAGGATTTTATTAAATAACTTACATATTTTGAAAAGACAACAATGTTTTTAAATCTTCCCAGCCATGATATCATGGTATGATTATATTTGTGCGTTTATTTATTAACGTATTTGAATGTACGTACATAATATATATATGACAAAATACAAACATCCGCAACGTTTAATTTAGTTTAATAGGATCTTCGTACTAACAATAATTGACATGCCATATCTGGCTTTAGAGACAGAAGAAAGTTTTAGTTTATACAGACAAATTTGTTTGTAGGACTAATGCTTTATACATTTTACTGTGTATTTATTATTCAATGACATCATTGTTCACGGTTGTTTGACAGATGATCTGACTACATCTTCAATGTAGCCTCTTTTCAAAAAGCTAACAGTTTATGTTAGCATTCTGTGATTTCTTTATTTTGGGTCGCTTTACTAAATTCAACCAATCTTTTGATTTATAACATAACACCAACTACTTTTATATATTTTTAAATCTATCTACTAATTATCTGCATAATTCTATCAGTTTAACAAAAATCGTCATACCTTTAATATTACCTGCTTTTATTCGCCACTTATTACACAGAGTAGCATAGAGCTAGTAACTAATAAATCACCAACTCGGGGAAGTGTGTGTGTGTGTGTGTGTGTGTGTGTGTGTGTGTGTGTGTGTGTGTGTTTTAGAGTACATAGTAAGAGGCAACAGGCACAGAGCATCAACATATCTAAACCTCCTTCGAAACCTACCTCCATAAATCTAAATACAACTATACATACATTAATCTAAATATTAAATGTTCAATACCTCCACATATTGATAAATGTGTGCGTATACCTAAGCATGTGTCTGGTCTACTCATCAGCCTGTGGGAACCAGCTAATTCGCTTTTCGTACGCGACAAATATGTCACGCCCACAGGAAAGCGGCTACATGCAGGCTACGTACAAAAAGCGGAAGCACGTAAAAACATACCATTTGATACCACAGCTCGCAACAAACAGGTGCGTGTGGTTCAATGGTGACTTGCTACATACATATCAAACTATTTTGACACCACAGTTTACATTCAACAGTAATTTCTGTGGTCCAAAAGAAACCTATATATAAAGCATTTCGACACCTCAGATGCTGACCTCAGCTTTATTCTGGGTTCGAATAGCTGAATAAATCCTACCTATATGAACCGTGTATCAATACACGTCCGACTGGTCTGGCGTCGAAGTTCTTCTCTAACACAAGTGAAATTTCAAGCCCTATATATAGCCTCAGCGTGTTAACAAACATTACAGTTTGTTCATAACAAAGAGAATGTACACTAACACAGTTTCAAGCCCTATATATAGCCTCAGCGTGTTAACAAACATTACAGTTTGTCCACAACAAAAGAATGCACACTAACACAGTATGGACTCACTAAAGCGATTAAACTAAAATAAAAACAAAGTAGCAATACCGCACAATGGATTATTACTGGACTAGAACGAAATATCGTCTCAAACCTGAGTAAATACTACGATTTACTCGAACCTAACAGCTAACCCTCATACGTTTCCGTTCATCACTAAGGGAACGTTCATTCACGCCTAATTTAGCGTCCCTAAGTATATGCAGTTAGGTGTGGTGGGATCTAAATTAAAGCGCCTATCCACTTGATCTATTTGACCCATGGTCGAGAACAGCGGATTTCAGGCAGATCTCCGATACTGCAAATGACACGTCGGGATTATAATAGCTATACATTTAACAAATTTCCTATATCGGTGTAATCTAATTACTCATAACATGGGAAAAACTCTGTCCGCAGCTTAATACCCATGGAGATGCCTGCCGGAGTAACAAACGACTCCAGGAGTATAAATCCATCAAGCAGCATTGTATGAATTAATAGGTCGTTTCGCCAGACCACATAAGAGGACAACAATATAGATTCTACATTATACATAACAAAGCTAATAAACTCAACATGTTTTAATAACGACATAACTTTCTTACATTGGTGTAATAAGGAATCTGGATGGAAATAGATAAGATGTCTGGCACGGGCAATGTGCGTTTTAGTGTACATAGTAAGAGGCAACAGGCACAGAGCATCAACATATCTAAACCTCCTTCGAAACCTACCTCCATAAATCTAAATACAACT
>JAODUP010002601.1:0-16765 GCA_025642065.1 Paralvinella palmiformis
ATAAATATTGAATGAAGATAACATGCTGCTATATGATCCGTTGCTTGATCATATTGGTTTATTCCTGCTTTGATATTTTATTGTTGTGTTAATTTAAAGTAAATACCGAAAGTTGCATTATATTGCTTTTATAAAACTCATTTTGTTCCTTTTTTCCTGACTCCGTAATTATCTAATGAAATGTATTCACCTTCTTGAAAGAACTGGAGAGCATAGTACTTATTATTAAAACTTATAATGAAGCAAATGATGAAGAAGCTGAGTCGAAAGAAAGAAATGAGGTCAGGAATATTACTGAAAAGAAAGAACTAATGAAATGCAGTGAAAATGAAAGGGAAGTTTGTTTTATTGTGTCAAAACGAATTTTGGTGTGATTATTACTATTATTAAAAAGGTTTTGTATAATTTGTAAGAATTTGTATGTAGTCGATTCGGTTCTATTTTTGTCATACGTCACTAGATCAGGCAAAATGGTTAGAGAATGGCCGATGATTGAAAGTTTTAACGATTATTTACAACGCGTTTAAGTTAAGTTAACGTAGAGACATCTGAATACATCACTGGTTCTGTGGTGTAGTGGTTATCACGTCTGCTTTACACGCAGAAGGTCGCGAGTTCGAACCTCGCCAGAACCTGTTTGTTATTTTTCGAGATAGCTGATATATTTGCGCGATAACATTCCATATTCTGGTACACAGCAGTGAAGGTGTACACAGGGTATATTTCTAATAGTTTAAATATTATTTTTCAGAATGCGTTGTCTGAAATGGATTAGATAAAGATAATATTTACAGTCAAATTACATACATCATTATTGAGCTGTGTTCTGAAGTGAATGACCGCATGTACATTGGCAATGAGAATTCATGTTTACTGCAATTATTTAGTTAGTAATTTGAAGGCCTTAAGGTCGAATAGATTTATTAGTATGTGGGGATGTTATGTGGTGGTCTTGAGGTTTGTACTAAATAGAAAAGGTCACGAGTTTGAACACTGGCTACGATTTATCAATTCTATTCCAATTTTAGTGAAGACGTCTTGTTTCAGCCAACAATCCACCAAGCAAAATAAGAGATGATATTGGTTGTCATGTGAATAACTTCCCATAAACTATTTCTATTTTGTCACATAAAATTGACGTACAATGCTAAAGATAATATATTTCAATGATGTTACAAATTATGTTTATAATCCACTTCTCTATATGATTGTTTCTTCAATAAGAACTCATTTTAGCTCTTGGTCAGATATGTAGAACATAGAAAGGCATATTCGGGAAAGGTGTGATGATAAATATCAAATTCTGAATGTAAAAGATACGGATATGTGTTTTTTAATTGAAATTATTTTCGATTATTGAACATTGTGCTGCATAAATATTGAATGAAGATAACATGCTGCTATATGATCCGTTGCTTGATCATAGTGGTTTATTCCTGCTTTGATATTTTATTGTTGTGTTAATTTAAAGTAAATACCGAAAGTTGCATTATATTGCTTTTATAAAACTCATTTTGTTCCTTTTTTCCTGACTCCGTAATTATCTAATGAAATGTATTCACCTTCTTGAAAGAACTGGAGAGCATAGTACTTATTATTAAAACTTATAATGAAGCAAATGATGAAGAAGCTGAGTCGAAAGAAAGAAATGAGGTCAGGAATATTACTGAAAAGAAAGAACTAATGAAATGCAGTGAAAATGAAAGGGAAGTTTGTTTCATTGTGTCAAAACGAATTTTGATGTGATTATTACTATTATTAAAAAGGTTTTGTATAATTTGTAAGAATTTGTATGTAGTCGATTCGGTTCTATTTTTGTCACACATCACTAGGTCAGGCAAAATGGTTAGAGAATGGCCGATGATTGAACGTTTTAACGATTATTTACAACGCGTTTAAGTTAAGTTAACGTGGAGACATCTGAATACATCACTGGTTCTGTGGTGTAGTGGTTATCACGTCTGCTTTACACGCAGAAGGTCGCGAGTTCGAACCTCGCCAGAACCTCTTTGTTATTTTTCGAGATAGCTGATATATTTGCGCGATAACATTCCATATTCTGGTACACAGCAGTGAAGGTGTACACAGGGTATATTTCTAATAGTTTAAATATTATTTTTCAGAATGCGTTGTCTGAAATGGATTAGATAAAGATAATATTTACAGCCAAATTACATACATCATTATTGAGCTGTGTTCTGAAGTGAATGACCGCATGTACATTGGCAATGGGAATTCATGTTTACTGCAATTATTTAGTTAGTAATTTGAAGGCCTTAAGGTCGAATAGATTTATTAGTATGTGGGGATGTTATGTGGTGGTCTTGAGGTTTGTACTAAATAGAAAAGGTCACGAGTTTGAACACTGGCTACGATTTATCAATTCTATTCCAATTTTAGTGAAGACGTCTTGTTTCAGCCAACAATCCACCAAGCAAAATAAGAGATGATATTGGTTGTCATGTGAATAACTTCCCATAAACTATTTCTTTTTGTCAATTTTAGTACAAAAAGAAAAAATTTTAAGGGGAAGTTAAAAATTATGAAACCAAATTCTCTTTATTTTTCTTTAAAAATTTTGTTTGGCTTGAAACAAAAAAGTCTTTCCAAAAATTGGGGAAAAAATAAAATTTAAATTAAAAATGGGTAGATTTTTAAAAAACCTTCCGTACCTTTTCTTAAATTTAATTTACAAACCCCTTTTCCCAAACCCCACTAAATCCCCAAACTAAAAATCTATTCGACCTTAAGGCCTTCAAATTACTAACTAAATAATTGCAGTAAACATGAATTCTCATTGCCAATGTACATGCGGTCATTCACTTCAGAACACAGCTCAATAATGATGTATGTAATTTGGCTGTAAATATTATCTTTATCTAATCCATTTCAGACAACGCATTCTGAAAAATAATATTTAAACTATTAGAAATATACCCTGTGTACACCTTCACTGCTGTGTACCAGAATATGGAATGTTATCCCAAATAACTATCTCAAAAATACAAGGGTTCTGGCGAGCGACTCCACTTGCTGTAAAGAAGTGATAAACTAACCACAAACCGTGATTTTCAGATGTCACTTAACTAACTTAAACGCGAAATAATAAAACTTTCAATAGGCCTTCAAATTCCTACTATATTGCAAAAATGAACCATCATATACAATCTGCAAATATCAAAACCTTTTAATAATAGTATAATCACTCAAAATTCTTTTGACCAATGAAACAAATTCTTTCATTTATATTTCATTAGTCTTTCTTTTGTAATTTCACTCTTTCTTTTTGACTGTTCTCATATTTGCTATATAGAAAATAAACTATGTCTCCAGTTTCGAAGTGAACATTTCATTAGAGAATACGGATAGAAAAAGAACAATGATTTATAAAAGCATTAATTAACTTATTACAAATAAAATAAAATATCAACAGGAAAACCATATGATCGCAAGGTCTTAGCGATGACTTTAATTTAATTAAAAATTCAATAAAAATTCGTTTTTACACAGAATAATTTTCATCACCTTTCAATATCTTTCTTTTCTAATATTCCAGACTAAATTTCTTTTGAAGAACATCATATGGAATGATTTAAAATAATTTGTACATCTTAAAATTATCTTTGAATTTAGTATCGACAAGCTAAAATGTTTTTGAGAAAATATTAAATCATTTACAAATTTAAATAATATTACTGAAATTTGTACATAGATATGGAATTAGCAAATATCACTATTGATAGTTGGCGACAACTCCTGAAAGAATGATAACTACACAAACCTTTTTCAATCACACACTAACCAATATATAAATTTCACTGGCCTTCAAATTCTACTAATGAAAATAACATCATACATCAATTCTTCAAATACAAAACTTTAATATATTAAAATATCTTTACATAACACTTCTATTTATTCTTAGATTCTTGTAACCTCCTCTTTCTATGATGTTCATTCATATAGAATAAAGATCTGCAGTTCGACTATGATCTGCATGTAACACTGTATATAAAAATAATATCGCATAACCATTGCACAGGATTTGCAATACTATCATATACAATTTCAATATCAAAATTTAATAAAAAAACAATCAATCTTTTACACAGAATCTCTTCGATCTTTTTCTTCGAAATCTAATATCTTTGACATCTAATGTAATAATTTTAAATATATATTTATCTTTAGAGTATTTTTAAATAGATAGTTAGAATATTTATAACAATATATTATTTCGGTATTTGTAAACAAATATAAAATGGAATAAATATAATCAGCAGGTCAAACCTGACTTTTCTATTTAGACAAATACAATAATCCAAATAATAATTATACCTAGCCTTCTTTAACTAATTTGATAATATCCATTCCAATTCTCGTTCACTTCGACAAGCTAAAATGATTTTATTGGAAATATTATTTATAATCATTTAACATCTAAATAATATTTAACTTTAGAATTTTGTACTATGAATAGATATGGAATTTATGCAAAATATCACTATTGAATAAGTTGGCGAGCAACTCGCCTTTGGAAAGAATGATAACCTACCACAAACCATTTATTAGAACTCACACTACTAAACCGAATATATAAACTTTCACTGGCCTTCTAACATTAATATAGTATGAAAAATACCAATGACATCAATTCTTCAAATATCAAAACTTTTAATATATATAAAATATCTTACAATATAACACCTTTAATATATTTCATTAGAATTCTTGTAATTCCTGCTTTTCTATTGATGTTTCCATTTCATATAGTTTAATAAAAATCTGCAGTTCTTCAGAGTTCTTAAGAATACGATCAAAGAACATGATTTAGATATCACTTATTACTAAATTAAAACATAAAATTCACAGGATAACCATTGCACAAGATCAAAGACATGACTTCATTCAAATTTTGCAAATTATACAAAATTTTAATAAAAAAACAATCCATCTTTTACCAGAATATTTTATTCACCCTTTCAATATCTTTCTTTTCTAATATTCCAGCTAAATTTCTTTTGAAGAACAATCATTGAATGATTTAATAATTTGTACATCTTAAATTTTTCTAGATGTATAATTTTATTGAAAAAGAATAGTTAGGAATTATTAATAAACCAATATATTTATTTTGTTTGATTTGTAAACAACTTATAAAATGGAATAAATTGATAAACGACATTTAAACTGTACCTTTTCTATTTATACAAACTCAAAAACAAAATCCCAATTAAAAAACACCTAGCCTTATTACTAATAAATAATTCATAAACTTTCCATTGCCTTCATGGTCTTCATTCGACCAGCTAAAATGTGTATGTAATGACTAAAATATTTTATAATCATTTAACACATTGAAATATATTACTTTAGAATTACCCTTGTACACTTATGTTTCAGATATGAATGACCCAATATATCCTATTCAAAAAAAGGCTGGCGAGGTTCACTACTTTGGTAAAAATGTAACCATAACCCGACCTTTATTAGACTCAGACTAACTTAAACCTTAAATAATTTAAAACTTTAACGCATTTCTAACCATTTTGCCTACATGATTCAAAAAAGAACATCGTAATACTTCTACAAATTATAAAAACTTTTTAATATAGTAATAATCATCAATTCTTTTGACACAATGAAAATTTTTTTACTTTATATTCTTTCTTTCAGTATTCCGACTATTTTTTTTTATCGCTCTATATTTGCTTCTTAAATTAAAAAAGTCTTGCTCCGTCTTTCAAAGGTGAAACATCTTGATAATACGACAACAAGAACAATGAGTTTTAAAAGCATATAACAACTTTCGGTTTTATAAATTAAACACAATAATCAAACGAAAAACCTTGACAAGAAGGTCAATAGACATTTACTTCATTCAAATTTTCAAATTTCAAAATAAAATAATTAATAAAAAACAATCCGTTTTTTCATAATTTTTTTTCATTTTCATTGCTTTCTTTTCTAATATTCCAGACTAAATTTCTTTTGAAGAACATCATTGAATGATTTAAAATAAACATCTTAATTTTTAGATTGATCAATTTTAGTACAAAATAGAAATAGAGAATTATTAATAAACAATATATCTCTTTTTTCTTTATTTTGCAAACAAATTCAAAAAGGAATAAATTGATAAACGGCCATTTAAACTGTACCTTTTCTATTTATCAACCAACCCAATAACACCAATCAATAAAAACACCTACCTTATTATAATAAATAATTCATAAACTTTCCATTGCCTTCTGGGTCTTCATTCGACCAGCTAAAATGATTATGAATTACTTAAAATTATTATAACATTTGAACCATTGAAAAATTATTTTAACATTGAAATAACCTTGTACACTTATTGTTACGAATATGAAACCAATATATCCTATTGATAGGGTTTGGCGAGCAACTCACTTGAAAGATGATAAATCACCAGAACCGTGACTTTCATTTCACTTAACTAACTAAACCTTAAATAATCTTAAAACTTTCATCAATTCTCTAAATTTTGCCTACATGATTCAATAACGAATCGTCATCAATTCAAATAACAAAATTTTTTAATGTAATACCTAAAATTTTTTACACATAACACCCTTTCTTTAATTATTATTTTTCTTTTAGAAATTCCTACCCTTTCTTCTTTGACCAGTTTATTTCTCATTATAGTTATTAATCTTCTTTCGGGGAATCATTTCTGTTTACGAACAATATTATAAACATATATTCGATTTACTTAAATTAACACAACATTTAAAAGATAAACTTTCAACACGGCATTCACATTTTCTTCTATATTGACAATTAAAATCGATAATCAATTAAAACTATCACTTTTTATATATATATCACATCATTCTTTCACAATACAAATTTCTTTTAGATCATTAGTGTTTCTTTTTAAACTGAATATTTCTTTCTTGACTCATTTTTCATATTTTTATTATAATAAAATAATCTATGCTCTCAAGGTCTTCAAAATTGAATATATTCTAGAGAATTACCTTTCAGAATAAACAACAAATAATTTTATTAAGCATATAATAAATTTCGTATTTCTTTAATATCACACAATAAAATATAAATGAGAATATACTTATATCAAGACGTCAAATAAATTTACTTTATTTTCAACTGTTCAATAATCAATATTCATTAAAACAGTTCTGTTGAATGATTTTACATACTCCAATTAGTCACTAACTACAAAGCTAAAAGTCTATTGAAACCAGGAGTGAAAAAAAAAATGTACAAATGAAATATATTTAAAAAATATCAATTTTTCAAAAAAAATTTTTAATTTCATAAATCCACTATCTTCTTTTTTGTTATTGTTTAAAAAACTCTCACTAAAAGTGAAGAAATAGCAATTTAAAAATGTTCTATTTATTAAATACACATAATCAAACGTAATTCGAAGCTTCAATTTAAATATGCAGTAAATGAATTTCATTAAAACATCTATTCATAAATATATGTTATTTACAGTAAAAATCTTACAATCATAGAAAGTTTAAATTTAATTTAATATAGAATTTTTTTGTACAATATGGATGTTCGCGCATAATATATGAATACAAATCTGCTTCATGACAACCTAGACATAACATCCACAACATATTATTCGACTTACTTATAACTAAATTGTAATAATTAATCAATCGGCATTCCTAACCAATGTGTGTATATGAAATACTACAAATTTCAAACATCTAATAATATAAACAAAAATTTGTACACTCTCTATGATTCATATTCTCTTCAAAATACAATCTGCTCGACTCGCTCTTCTTGTATAAGTTAAAACACACCTATTTCAGAGTATAATATTAAGTTGATAGTAAATCAATGATTTTAACATTTCCTCGTATTACAAAAAAAACAATAATACAACAAATAATATCAAAACTTTATAAAGTATATCATCAATTTTGACACAATAACAATTTCATAAAACACATATCTTCTTTATTTGATATTTCTCACACTTCCATATTCTTTTAATTACAAGCTACTGTTCTTTAAGAAAATATTAAATGGATTTTAACTAGATATTTATATATAAATACACAATACTTATAGCAGGATTGCGATATCTTCATAATTGAATGAATTGAAAATTCATAACTACCTTCTTTCATCAGAATACATCCACTCATATCTTAGTCTCAATCTACAAAGCAAAAATGATTCTATTGATTAAGAGTATTATACAAGCATATGATATTATTGATGTATATTTTATTACATAGAAGTTGAATATAAAACAAATATCCTTTCTGATGTTGCGAAAGATTCAAAATTGATAAAATAAAGGCGGTTCAACTCGGACCTTCTGCACTAAGAACATACCACAACAAACATGATTAAGCTCATTAACTAATAAGCGTAAATAATTATTCAATCATCGGCATTCTCACATGCTATATGAGTTGAAGAAATACTATCAATCTTCAACAACTTTAATAATATATATAAAATCGTTACCTACCTCTTTTCCGCATTATAGCTTCTCGAAATACACGTCTGCTCGACTCGCTTCTCTTATAAGTTAACATACAGACCATTTTCAGAGTATCTTAATAACGTAAAAAAAATATATACATTTCGTATTAATAAACAATAAAACAAATTCATATACAAAACTTATATAGAATACATTCTTTTGACACAATAAACAATATTTCTTAAACATATCTTTTTCATTAATTTTTTTCATACTTCTGTTCTATTTACAAAGTAATGTTCTTTAAGAAAAAGGGGGATTATAAACATAATTTGTAACATCATTGAAATAATTATCTTTAGCATTATACGTAATTTTATGTACAAAATAGAAATAGTTTATGAAGTATCAATAAACCAATATCATCTCTTATTTTTTGGTGGATGTTGGCTGAAACAAGATCTTCACAAAATTGGAATAATTGAAAATTAGCCAGTTTCAAACTCGTACCTTTCTTTTGACAACTCAGACCACCACATAACATCCCCCAACTATAAATATGCCTTAAGGTTCAAATTACTAACTAAAATGAGTAACATGAATTCCCATTCAATGTACATGCGGATTATAAACACAGTCAATAATGATGTATGTAATTTGCTGTAAATAATTTTATCTAACATTTAGACAAGATTCTGAAAAATATATTTAAACAAGAAATATACCTGTTACCTTCCTGCTGTGTACCAGAATATGGAATGTTATCGCGCAAATATATCAGCTATCTCGAAAAATAACAAAGAGGTTCTGGCGAGGTTCGAACTCGCGACCTTCTGCGTGTAAAGCAGACGTGATAACCACTACACCACAGAACCAGTGATTATTCAGATGTCTCACGTTAACTTAACTTAAACGCGTTGTAAATAATCGTTAAAACTTTCAATCATCGGCATTCTCTAACCATTTTGCCTGACTAGTGATGTTGACAAAAATAGAACCGAATCGACTACATACAAATTCTTCAAATTATACAAAACCTTTTTAATAATAGTAATAATCACATCAAAATTCGTTTTGACACAATAAACAAACTTCCCTTTCGTTTTCACTGCATTTCATTAGTTCTTTCTTTTCAGTAATATTCCTGACCTCATTTCTTTCTTTCGACTCAGCTTCTTCATCATTTGCTTCATTATAAGTTTTAATAATAAGTACTATGCTCTCCAGTTCTTTCAAGAAGGTGAATACATTTCATTAGAAATTACGGAGTCAGGAAAAAGGAACAAAATGAGTTTTATAAAAGCAATATAATGCAATTTCGGTATTTACTTTAAATTAACACAACAATAAAATATCAAAGCAGGAATAAACCATATGATCAAGCAACGGATCATATAGCAGCATGTTATCTTCATTCAATATTTATGCACACAATGTTCAATAATCGAAAATAATTTCAATTAAAAACACATATCCTATTTTTCATTCAGATTTGATATTTATCATCACACCTTTCCCGAATATGCCTTTCTAGGTTCTACATATCTGACCAAGAGCTAAAATGAGTTCTTATTGAAGAAACAATCATATAGAGAAGTGGATTATAAACATAATTTGTAACATCATTGAAATATATTATCTTTAGCATTGTACGTCAATTTTATGTGACAAAATAGAAATAGTTTATGGGAAGTTATTCACATGACAACCAATATCATCTCTTATTTTGCTTGGTGGATTGTTGGCTGAAACAAGACGTCTTCACTAAAATTGGAATAGAATTGATAAATCGTAGCCAGTGTTCAAACTCGTGACCTTTTCTATTTAGTACAAACCTCAAGACCACCACATAACATCCCCACATACTAATAAATCTATTCGACCTTAAGGCCTTCAAATTACTAACTAAATAATTGCAGTAAACACGAATTCCCATTGCCAATGTACATGCGGTCATTCACTTCAGAACACAGCTCAATAATGATGTATGTAATTTGACTGTAAATATTATCTTTATCTAATCCATTTCAGACAACGCATTCTGAAAAATAATATTTAAACTATTAGAAATATACCCTGTGTACACCTTCACTGCTGTGTACCAGAATATGGAATGTTATCGCGCAAATATATCAGCTATCTCGAAAAATAACAAACAGGTTCTGGCGAGGTTCGAACTCGCGACCTTCTGCGTGTAAAGCAGACGTGATAACCACTACACCACAGAACCAGTGATGTATTCAGATGTCTCCACGTTAACTTAACTTAAACGCGTTGTAAATAATCGTTAAAACTTTCAATCATCGGCCATTCTCTAACCATTTTGCCTGACCTAGTGATGTGTGACAAAAATAGAACCGAATCGACTACATACAAATTCTTGCAAATTATACAAAACCTTTTTAATAATAGTAATAATCACATCAAAATTCGTTTTGACACAATGAAACAAACTTCCCTTTCGTTTTCACTGCATTTCATTAGTTCTTTCTTTTCAGTAATATTCCTGACCTCATTTCTTTCTTTCGACTCAGCTTCTTCATCATTTGCTTCATTATAAGTTTTAATAATAAGTACTATGCTCTCCAGTTCTTTCAAGAAGGTGAATACATTTCATTAGATAATTACGGAGTCAGGAAAAAAGGAACAAAATGAGTTTTATAAAAGCAATATAATGCAACTTTCGGTATTTACTTTAAATTAACACAACAATAAAATATCAAAGCAGGAATAAACCACTATGATCAAGCAACGGATCATATAGCAGCATGTTATCTTCATTCAATATTTATGCAGCACAATGTTCAATAATCGAAAATAATTTCAATTAAAAATACATATCCGTATCTTTTACATTCAGAATTTGATATTTATCATCACACCTTTCCCGAATATGCCTTTCTATGTTCTACATAAATATTGAATGAAGATAACATGCTGCTATATGATCCGTTGCTTGATCATAGTGGTTTATTCCTGCTTTGATATTTTATTGTTGTGTTAATTTAAAGTAAATACCGAAAGTTGCATTATATTGCTTTTATAAAACTCATTTTGTTCCCTTTTTCCTGATTCCGTAATTCTCTAATGAAATGTATTCACCTTCTTGAAAGAACTGGAGAGCATAGTACTTATTATTAAAACTTATAATGAAGCAAATGATGAAGAAGCTGAGTCGAAAGAAAGAAATGAGGTCAGGAATGTTACTGAAAAGAAAGTTACTATTATTAAAAAGGTTTTGTATAATTTGTAAGAATTTGTATGTAGTCGATTCGGTTCTATTTTTGTCATACGTCACTAGATCAGGCAAAATGGTTAGAGAATGGCCGATGATTGAAAGTTTTAACGATTATTTACAACGCGTTTAAGTTAAGTTAACGTAGAGACATCTGAATACATCACTGGTTCTGTGGTGTAGTGGTTATCACGTCTGCTTTACACGCAGAAGGTCGCGAATTTTGATATTTTGCGATTATATTCCATATTCTGGTACACAGCAGTAAAGGTGTACACAGGGTATATTTCTAATAGTTTAAATATAATTTTTCAGAATGCGTCGTCTGAAATGGATTAGATAAAGATAATATTTACAGTCAAATTACATACATCATTATTGAGCTGTGTTCTGAAGTGAATGACCGCATGTACATTGGCAATGAGAATTCATGTTTACTGCAATTATTTAGTTAGTAATTTGAAGGCATTAAGGTCGAATAGATTTATTAGTATGTGGGGATGTTATGTGGTGGTCTTGAGGTTTGTACTAAATAAAAAAAACACATTTATCAGTTGTTATCAACTTGTGAGGCGTCTTGTTTCAGTATATTACCAAACAAAAATAGAGATATTGGGTTGACATCTTATAAACTCTTTCTATTTTGTCACATAAAATTGACGTACAATGCTAAGATAATATATTTCAATGATATTACAAATTATGTTTATAATCCACTTCTCTATATGATTGTTTCTTCAATAAGAACTCATTTTGCTCTTGGTCACAGATATGTAGAACATAGAAAGTCATATTCAGGAAAGGTGTGATGATAAATATCAAATTCTGAATGTAAAAGATACGGATATGTATTTTGTAATTGAAATTATTAATGTAGATAACATGCTGCTATATGATCCGTTGCTTGATCATATTGGTTTATTCCTGCTTTGTTTATATTTTATTGTTGTGTTAATTTAAAGTAAATACCGAAGTTACATTATATTGCTTTATAAACTTGTTCCTTTCCCGACTCCTAATTAATAACATTCACCTTCTTTGAAAAAATTTGGAAATATTATAAGTATTAAAACTTATAATGAAAGTGGAAATATTGAAGAAACTGAGTCGAGAAAGTGAGGTCGGAATATTACTGAAAGAAAGAACTAATGAAATGCAGTGAAAACGAAAGGGAGGTTTCATTGTGTCAAAACGAAATTTGATGTGATTATTACTATTATTAAGGTTTTTAACTATAATTTGCAAAATTTAATATGTAATCGATTCATTCTGTCGCATCACAGGTCAGGCAAAAATGAGGCCGGAAAATGGCCGATGATTGAAGACGTTTTAACTGTTATTTAACGCGTTTAAGTTAACGTAGAGACATCTGGAATACATCACTGGTTTCACAAGTTTGATTATCGTCTGCACTACACGGGGAGGTTGCGGTTCAGATCTCGCCGAAACCCTCTTATTTTCGAGATAACTAATAAAATATTTGCTGATAACATTTCCGTATTCTGAAATTTTACAGCAGTGAAGGCAAGAATTATATTTCAGTTTGAATATTATTTTTCAGAATGCGTTGATAAATAGTTATGTCATTGTTGACTGTGTTCTAATGACACATGCTTCTATTGACATGAAATTCATGTTTTCACAATTATTTAGTTAGTGAATTTGAAGGCATTAAGATCCGGATATGAGGGAGAGATGTTATTAATGTCTTGAGGTTTGTATAAATAGAAAGGTCACGAGATTTGAACACTGGCTTTACGATTTATCAATTCTATTCAACAATACACGAGTGAGATTAACAACAGTAATGGAGCAAGAGTTTATAATTATAAGTATATATATATGGCTGCTAACATCTTGAAACTTCAACTCTCAATGACTGGATTTCTTGACAATAAAATAGCATCGTCCATTAAGCCAAGCTCCAAAAATAAGGGTAAATATATTGAAAATTCACTGGTGAGCAAGTGTCCACTTTTTCATTTGCTCGGTGAGAAAGTGTCCAGGTGAGGAACTGTCCATACTCCGCTTAAGCCATAATATAAATATAATCAGGACTACAATGGAAATAAGTGTTTTCACTTTCTTGTGCTATCCTGGTAGTTAATATATCTATGATTATGTAGTTTTAAGTTGTGTTTATTATATGTATTTATATTTAGTGTACAAAATAAATCAATT
Source organism: Paralvinella palmiformis (assembly GCA_025642065.1). Classification (NCBI taxonomy): domain Eukaryota; kingdom Metazoa; phylum Annelida; class Polychaeta; order Terebellida; family Alvinellidae; genus Paralvinella; species Paralvinella palmiformis. The sequence goes on from JAODUP010002601.1 coordinate 13,863, forward strand.
TTTCTGGTTAGCCGTTGCCATTGCTTGGTTGGGAAATCCACCTAGAAACATGTACATTGGTCGCATACTGGCAAACGAATGAACCATATGACAGTGTAGTAGACATTAGTTAGTTATTTAGCCATCAGTTAGTTATTTAGCCACCAGTTAGTTATTTAGACATCAATTACTTATTTAAATATTGTCATTTAATTTTTTAGACATTAACAAATTTTTTATATATTAATAATTTTTTTAGACAACAATTAATTATTTAGACATTAGTTATAGTTATTTAGATATCAGTTTTATTTAGGCATCAGTTAGTTATTTAGACATCAGTAGTTTCTAGACATCAATTCGTTATTTAGACATCAGTAGTTTTCTAGACATCAATGGAGAATCTAGGCCTACATTCTTAATTATTCTTATGCCCGTAATTGTTCTGATGTTTGTAATTACACAACTTTTAAACTTCTGACATCATGTTTTGTTTACTAATTGCCACTCATACTGTGTAAAATGTTGAGAATACTCGACCCCTTTCCGAGTCAGTTATCTCTATAAATACCTGTGCATTCATGGCAAATGCATGTGAGCTCCGAACCCCGTAAGAGGTCGAAACATTTCCAGAGATAAATTTCTCGGCTCACAACATCGTGGGTGGATGATTAATCCCCCCTTCACTACATATGGTGAATATTGATCTCAGAAATATTAAAACAAATTAACGTCGTACAATGGCATCGAAGTCTCTTGTACATTTTGATTTCAAGAACATACCAAAAAGTTCATCTGGTTCTTACAAAGCAACAGGTAAACACTGTAGCATGTATATCGGCACTATATATGTAACTGGGTAAATATTAATGAAAAACTGCATTCATGTTTGTGTTATATACATTGTAATTATGATTATAATCTTGATTACAATGTAATCGAATACAGTCAGAATGAGTATAATCGTAATCGTGATATTCTCAAGTAATCGTAATTGATTACCTTGGTCCTGTAATCTTCCCAACCCCTGATTCCGACATAATTTATTGAGGGCGATACTACACGTCACAATAATACAATTTCATAAGAATGTGGTTATCGTAACATATATCAATATCTGTGCACATCTCTAGCCCAAGAAAAATTGTACATTGTGTTGTCTAAACGTCGCCTTTTGGAAGTTTTCACAACCCAAATTGGTATCTGACATTCTTTGGAGCTTATACTATTGTGTGTATCTGCTCGATTCATAGGTAATGTTAGATTTACCCAAGTATCATATAGTATGTCTTTGAGCTGGTGGAGATTTTGCTTCTATTGTTTATTTCCTATTTTTCTATTAATTTGGTCATATATGAATTACTACAGCACACTATGACTTCCCTGGAAGCTTCACAATGTTCGCGATACTCTTCGCAGATGACACCAATATTTACTCTCTAGTCAACACCAATGACCAACACAGAAGACTCCAGGAAGATCTTAACAGGCTAATTAATTGCTTAGACAGACGAGCTTCAGTGCATCTAAATGTAAAGTGCTACATTATGGGGGGAAGATGTGGAGTTTGAATATACAATGGGAGAAGTTAATTGTGGTAAAGAAGGACCATGAAGAAAATGATCTTGGAGTGTTATTCTCTACTGTTATAAAGTTCAGCCATCACATAGTTGCTGCAGCAAACAAAACAGATAGAGTGATAGGTACCATTAGAAGATCCTTCCGAAGTATGGACAAGCTAATTTTTATGCAGGTATTCAAATCCCTAGTTAGAGGCCACTTAGAATGTGTCAACACTGTATGGGCGCCAATCAGGTTAGCAGACGAGCAACTAAGTTGATGCCAGAAATCCGTGAGATGCCATACCCTCAAGGACTACGGAAATTGAAACTAGTTGACTCTCTCCAATGTATGGCACTAAAGCTTGAAGAAGGAAGATACACATTTGGCCACTGCCTCAAGTTGAAGAAACGATTCTGTCGCACAGCGTTAAGACAACATGCATTTAGCCAGCAAGTAGTAGACTTCTGGAATAGATTACCTGAGGCAGTTGTCATATGGCACCCTCGCCAAACGCATTCAATAATAGGCTGGCCAGACACCGGGAAAACGACAAAAATCTATACCACCACCGAGACTATTAAAAAAATATATTATTGCTTAACGAACCTATACCCAGCATTAACTTAGTAAGCGCAAATAAAATATAAGGTGGGCTACATAGGATATTACCTACTAGAGCTGAGTTCAATATTTTGGTGGCTAAGGATATCAATGATGAGCTTTTATTATTGACATATGTTTTTAAGGTAAACAAATACGTGAAAATGTACTAGACGTAGACCGGAGTTACACTGTGTAGTTTAGATGATGTGTGATTGAAAATTCTTATTATTTGTTCATATACATTTCAATAAGTAAAATCAAATGTTTTTCAAAGTTAAATAATATTCTTCAATAATAACTTATAATTACCAGTATATTACCTAATTTGAAAACCATTTTAGCAAAGCAAATGGGGCAGCAGGAGCTACTGTCAAAGTTTCTAAGAACATGATGATAAAGTGTGCCAAGGTCAAGGAGGATCCATATATTGGACTTTTGAATCTCCGTAGCACACCTACGGAAGGATTACAAACAAGTCCAGCGCAGATGATTTTTTGGTAGAAGAACAAAAAACTTTAATTCAGACTAATAATTCCGCCAGTTGTTAATAAAACAGGGACCGCCCAAAGATACTGTGTAATAGTATCTTTGGACGGCCAATGTCCAAGCTTGACTCGGGACTACCGGCGATCTTAGCCGGGTTCGCAAACGACAAAATATTGACTGGGGAACCGGCAGCCGGGTTAATAATAACTTCCAAATAAATAACTTAATTATTTGTTATCTCTCTCTCTCTCTCTCTCTCTCTCTCTCTCTCT